>JACWFA010000012.1:1242451-1345017 GCA_017579625.1 Fusarium sororula
ACAATAACTCAATAAGATAAAATAAACTTTATTAAAATTAAGTTTTAAAAATCTGGGCTTCTATATGGGACTTACTTTTTTAAAAATTTTAAAAAAAATAAAAAAAAAAAAAGAAAAAAAGGATAAAAAAAAAAAAAAAAAAAAAAAAAAAAAAAATAATAATCTTATTTAAACTAAATAAGAAATAGTAGCCCTATATACTCTAAACTTATAATTATATTAAAAACCTTAACCTAGTCTTTAAAAAGGATATAACCTTATATAAAATATAGACTAAAGACTAGCCTAATATTTAATATTTTAAAGTTATAAGTAGCTATAGCTTTATACTCTTATTAATAGTAAGAAAAAAGAAAATAAAAAAAAAGGTAATTTTATATTAATTCCTTAGATATTAAGGAAGCTATAACTATATTTTATTAAATAATAAAAACTAAGTATTTATTATAAATAATATAAAGTTTAATAAAACTAGCTTAAAAAAGAAAAAATATTAAAAAAATATAACTTTAAGATAATAAGGCTTAATTTTATATTTATTAAAAGATAATTTTATATCTAGGAATTATATTAAAAACTCCTAGGATTTCCTAAATATATAAAACTTTTACTTTATATACTTTACTAATTTAAAATAAGCTTTATTATTTAATTAAACTTTATTATAATAAAGTTTAATTACTATATAGGATAATATATAAAATATAATTTATATTATACTATTTAAAAGATAACCCTAAAATAATATTATTATTAACTTATATACTTTACTAAATAATATAATAACTAGATATCTATAAATAAAAATCCTAGAAGTAATAAGGTAATTATTATAATTTATACTATTTACTTTATAAAAAAATAAAAATAACTTACTTATAAACCCTATCTTATTAGTTTTATTACTTATAATAAAAAAAAGTAATAAAAATAAACTAAAAATATATTATAAAGCTAAAAAAGGTTTATATTAAAATAACTAAAAAAAAGCATTAAATAATAAAATATAGTTAATTTATAATAATAGGACCTAGTATCTTTAGTATTTACTAGAAAATATCTACTTATTAAATAAAAAATAGGTATTTAAGCTTAAATAGAAAGTAAATAGGGAAATTATAAAATATAAAAAATACTTTATTATTTATAGTTTTAAGTAATAAAAAGGAATTAATTACTATAAAATATTTATATTTATAGTTAAACTAATAAGCTATAAAGTAATATTTATAGTTACTATAGCCTTTAACTATTATATTAAATAAATAGATATAAAAACTATATTTTTATATAAAAAGATTTAAAAAGATATTTAGGTCTAATAACCTAAAGAATATAATAATAAAATAAGTTATTATTATAAGCTTAATAAGGCATTATATAGCCTTAAATAATCTCCTTAAATTTAATATAAGATATTATTAAAATACCTAGATAAACTAGGATTTAAACTACTATATATAGATATTAAAGTCTTTATAAAAAAATAAACCTTTATTACTATATATATTAATAACCTGCTAATTATTAGGCCTAATATAAATAAAATCTTAATTATTAAAAAAGGACTAATAAAGGAATTTAAAATAACTAATCTTAGTCTATATTATTACTACCTTAAAATTAAAATTAAAAGGAATAAATTAAAATAGATAATTTACTTCTTATAAAAAATATATATTAAAAAAATACTTTAAAATCTAGGTATAAAGGATTATAATCTAGTAAAAATACTAATTATAAATAAAATAAGGCTAAAAGCAGCCCTAGATATATATATAGTATTAATAAAAAAGAAAAACTAATATATATAAGCTATTAAATCCTTTATATATATAATACTAGGAATAAGACTTAATATTATATATATAGTCTTACTTTATAGTTAATATTTAAAAAATCTAATAAATAAATATATTAAAGTAATTAAAAAAGTCTTAAGATATTTTAAAAAAATAATAAACTTATTACTTATATTTTCTAAATAAATTTAACTAGCTACTAGATATATAGACTTTAATTAAGTTAAATACTAAGATACTAAATATTTAATATATAGTTATATATTTAACTTTAAAAGTAATATAATTAGCTAAAGTTTAAAGTACTAACTAATAGTTATACTCTTATTATATAAAGTAAAATATATAAGATAAATATAAGCTATAAAAAAAGTAATATAGCTAAGAAAACTAATATTTAACTTATATAAGAAACTAATTAGTTTAATAGTTATATATATAAATAATAATAAAGTAATAATAATAGCTAAAAACCTTTAATTTTATATAAAATTAAAGTATATTACTATATATAAATACTATTATTAAAAGTATATAGTAAATAAAGATATTAAGTTTAAATATATTTTAATAAAAAACTAAGTTATAAATAAACTAATAAAACCTTTACTAATCCTAGCTTTTAAGAAATTTAAAGATATACTTAAATTATAAACTATAAAGTTTTAAAGTAGTAAAAGTATTTATATTAAAAAGAACTGCTTATTATTAATTAAAAGGAATTTATAAATATAAAAAATACTTTTATTTTTATAGATTTTTACTTATAAAGGTATTTTTAAGGTTTTTTATAAGACTATATTATTAAAGAACTAGGAATATAAAAAATAACTTAATAATAGGCTTTATTTTAAGTAGGAGTATTAAGATATAGAATAATAGATAATCCGGTCTAAGTCTTATTATATAGAATATATTATTTATTGCCTGTATAGTTAGTTCTTTATTCTTATATTAATTAATCCGTTTAATTATCTTTAACAGTTATACACTTTGTGCTCTGCTGCTCGTTCATTATCCCGAAAGACAAGTCTTTAATTGCTGCTTTCGGCGGCCAAGATCTCCCATGGTGGTCTATCTCAGAGGACAGGCTTTCCGTCGAGGCATCTACACCAGAGAAAATCTTCTATAACGACTTGTCGCCTGAACAGATCGCCGCGATTGTACCGGTTCTGAAGCCACATAGCTACCAGGTCTTTCATACGCCTCTTACATATGAAGGGTGGAGGCATGTGCCGACAACGTACATTTACTGCTCTTTAGATGCTGCGATCCCTATTCATATCCAGAAGCTGATGGTTGAGGAGACGGCTAAAGGTGTTGATATTAATACTCAGGAGATCAGTGCAGGACATAGTCCGTTTGTTAATATGCCTGAGGAAGTTGCATCTTGTATCCAGAAAATTGCAAAATAAGTTTTAAGTTGTTGCTTTTTTGCATTTTCTTTCTTTCTGTAGCTATAGCTATATCTTGTCTTTAAAGTAAGGCTCTAGTAGACTGTCGCCGATTTGCGACCGTGTTAAGGTCCGTCCGGCATAGGTCGAGGAAGTAGCCAGAATATTGAAGGCAAGACAGAGGCTTCAGTTGTCCTGTAGCGCCGTATAATTATTCCGGCTTGCGGCCATATACATAGCGCACTACAAAATAACCATGTATCTTGCGGTTGCGAAGGGCCTTTCGTATGCCCATCAGGAACACTTGGTACTCATCCTTTGGCCACTGCAGCACATTATTCCACAACAGCAGAGTATATCCTTGAACAACGTGTGAGTATAGAACAGAGATAAAGGATAGACTCAGCATACCTTCAATATCATTCTCCAATGTAAGCTTGACAAATCGGCCAACCTCGGCCAGCCTTGGGTCTTTGGGCCAATCCCCAATTGGAATCTACAATTGCGCAGACAATCAGCCTTGCGAGAGCTCATAGATCAACTTCAAACTCACCTTGTAGTCCGCTGTCTTGATGTCCACAAACCCCGCCTCTTCGAATCCCTTTGGTTGCAAGTCATGCACAAAGAACGTTCGACCAATCGCTTTACCGCCCTCTTCATACAACTTGTTGCACAACTTATAGACCTCTTGTTCTTCAGCTGTGCCATCGTCACTGCGGAAATGAATGTCGGCTTCGACGGACTCGACCCAACCGCCAGGCGTACAAACACGGTATGCTTGTTGATACAAAGCATTCCAGTCTTGGATAGCCCCGAAGAGATAACGCATGTGGACGAAATCAAAGGTGTTGTCTTTCCAGGTCCATGTTTCGGTGGCATCGTCGATCTCAAAACGTACATTTGGGGGGACCCATTTTGGCTGTGTTGGTGAGAGATCGGTTGCTGTCACTTCAGCTTGGGGGAACTGATCTGCGAAGTCTCTGCGAGTTTGTCAGCATCGCGTCGCTTGGTGGAGCTTGTAGCTACTGTACATTGCCCAGATCCCTAAGCGGCTGATTAGCTATGATCACGAACCAACTCTACAGAGACTTACCACTTCCCGTGCCAACGTCAAGTGCTTTCTATTCACATGTCAATGCCGACAGTTCTTGACCTCAATACGACTTATTCACATACCTGGACGTTGTCTCCAATGGGTGCCAGATATAACTGACCATCGAGCAGAACCGTCAAGTAGTGGTGGCTGGGATTGCAATCAGTAGGAAGGAGGTAGGATTGAGGATATTGAATCTCACCTGATGTCAACAGACTCGAGTTGTTGTTCATCATTCGGAAAGGAATACTCAGTCACGAACTTGTCGCTATGGAACGTGCGACCCTGAATACTTCTGTAGTGGAGGATGCTTGAAGAAACAGAGGCAGTTGAGCTGTCACTAAAAAGTGTTATCACTATGGACTGATCATGCTGGTAGTAGTAAATCTTACGCGTCTGTTTCAAGCGTTGAGTCGGTGTCATCTCGAACATCCTTTCTAGCACGTTAGCATAATAGTTGGTACAGAACATCTCACAAAACCTCACGTCATCGTTGTCTGCGGCGGGGATAAGTTCGGTCTGTGGAGACGGTGTCGACTTGGGCCCAGAAGCCGGAGATGAGGGCCCAGCCGGTGATTTAGTCTTGGGCGACGACATGAAGAACTACCGTGATGCGACGCCGAATCGAAAAGATTGCGAGAGATATTTTGATAGTTCAAGTTGAGTGGACGGGAGAGGGAGAGGGAGAGGGGAACCCTGGCCTCGCCAATGACCAGCTGTGCTGACGTTACATCACAGTGGGCTGAGTAACAGCCATTTTTTATCAGATCATATCACGAGTGATGTCCAAAAGTGAAATGCCTTAATATGCACAACTCACGTCGCGCAGCCACTGCGGACAATAAATACAGCTGCATCTTAAGCAATGAAAGTGATAAATCCTCCACTGAACTCTATGCATTATCTAAAATGTCTAGGAGAACGCAAAACTAAACATGCGACCATTAAACCAGCAACCTGTAATATCTAAACATTGATTGGAGATTCTTTCTTTATACCGATTTACATTGTCCTTAATTATCTAGTCCGTCTTTGTCTCCCCGGACTGAAACAAGCTCTTGACCTTTCTATACAATAGTATAGTGCAGCCTACAAGACTGCCGACAACCAGCGGCAGTCCGTACCGAAACCATGTTGTAGGTTGCCAAAGGCTCACTTGAGGAATGAATGGCCTGTTTTCCAGTTCGAGCGTCTCTGGAGTTTCGTCTGCTCTTGTGCCAGTGAATGACTCGAAAGCCTGAAGCACGATCTGCACAACTTGCTTTGGCTGACTCAGGAATGGCGAATGGCTTGTCTTTAGCTCGGTATAAACCACGCGGGCACCCAGCATCCTCACCATCCCGATCTGAGCTCTCTGGATAAGAACAGGCAGCCCCTGATCTTCAACAGTTCCAATGAACCATACAGGCACATCTAACCACCCGGAGTACGAGTACTCCCTACCTTCAAATAGTGCTTTGAGGCTTTGCGTGGTGAGCATTGAAGTTGCGTGATCGGCCTCGGCGGGTGGTAGATCGTGGTAGAAGAATTTCTGAGGACGGACTGTGAGATCTGCATAGCCAGTCTTTTTGTTGACGCGAAAGAACGGTGGAGTTATGTTGAGAAAGTGGTCCATGAAGGTGAGCCCAGTGAAGCAAAACCCGGTTGCAATGGGGATAATACCGACAACGTGTCCTGTCTCTGGCGTTCGTTTGCTGGACGTCGGTGCTGGCATTGAACTTTGGCCTGAGGCGGATGACCCGGCTGGCCTAGAGAAACCCTTGACAGCACTGTTCCCCACCGTTCCTCCATAAGAATGCGTAATGACAATGACGTCGTGGCCCTTTTCTGTTTCCTGTCTGATAGCACCACGGACGGCGTCAACGTCGTCTTTGAATGTTGCCATTGGATCATCCATTGTTGTTGGAAGCGTGACGGGAATGCATCTCAAATGATGTTGGTTTTGTAGCTGTTCCATCACTTTGCGGTAACATGATGGTTTATGCCATGCGCCGGGTATAAAGACCAAGCTTGTTTCACTGGACATTTCGTCGTAGTGGCGACAGGTTGATATATTGGTGAAAGACAGATTTATAGAGAAAAGGGAAGAGAGGATTAAGAGAGCGACAAAGTAGAATATAAGTAGCGAAGAGCAAAGCGTGGAGATGATAAACATGGGATTCATGGAGAACTGATGATCACTTGCCTGATTTGGACTGATTGACGAGCGGCTTTGAGGGGCAGCGGACTTTATCAACCAATCAAGCCGCAGAAGTAAGTGTTTAGTGCACATCCGAACGATTTACCTCCACTCATAAATCTTCTCTGTCGTTCTTCCTACAAGGCTCAATGTATGATTCAGACCAAACTGGTGACGGCTGAAAGCTGGACAATACGCGAGTATAACTGCGAGAACTTGGTTCAAGCTGTATATAAGACATGACGTAGTTGTGTATTGCTAAAGATTAGGCGAGAGTAATAGTATATGTCTGTCCTGACGTGGTCTCAACCTCATCGACTCCCTTTCCATCAATCTCAAAGCTTGATCCGCCTGAAACCCTCACTTTCAGAGTATTGCCCAGTCTAGATTTGACCTTTGCTTCCACAAGAAGTCCATCTTTCCAAACGATGGATACCTGGAAGCCCCCACGAGCAACAAGTCCAGAAACAGAACCAGTCTTCACCTGGGAGCCCAGGGCAGGCAAGATATGCACAACACCAGCTTGGCTTTGGACCAGAGTCTCCGCCACTGCAGCAACCAGACCAAAATTGCTGTCAATCTGGAACGCCTGACCAGGCTCGATATTGTGAAACAGGTTTGGGGCGGGGTGGCGACCAAGGAGAGTCTGAATGTTGCCATAAGCTTTGTCGCCGTTGAGCAACCGAGCATAAAGTGCTGCTGTCCACACGCGTGACCAGCCAGTGGATGCACCGCCTGCAGCGAGTCGCAGCTCAATACTCTTCTGGGCTGCATTCGCGAGGGTCTTGTTGAGAAGAGGGGACATGGCTTTGGCGGGGAAGAGATCGATAAGATGTGAGTAGTGGCGGTGTCCAGGTTCAGCTTCAGTGTAATCTTTGCGCCACTCTTGGATCTGACCTCGAGCGCCGATTTGGGTTGGTCGTAAACCATCTCGGTAGCCCTTCACCTTTGAAAGGACCTTGTCTGTGCTAAGGTCTATGCCAAGAATGCCTGCAGCCTCGATGACGTTGGAGAAGAACTCGCGCAGTAGAGAGTTGTCCATCGTGATAGAAATATCGAGAGACTCTTTGCTCCCAGCCTTTGACCCATCCTTGGGAATGATAAAAACATTCTCGGGCGAAGTTGAAGGTCCAGAAGTCCATTGACCGTTGAATCTAAAAAGATAGCAGTCGAAGAATGACGCGATGTCTTTGAATAGCGGCCAAGCCTTCTGTCCCAGAAAGTTTTTGTCACCAGTAAATCGATAGTGCTCCATCATGTGCTGAGAAAGCCAGAGGTTGCTCGATGGCCAGATGGTGTAAGCCGTTCCACTGTCGTGAGGAGCCGAATCACCCCAGAGGTCAAGATTATGGTGCGACACATAGCCTGGACAGCCATACATCTTGGTGGCAACTTGTGATCCTTTATCGCGGCTGCGATACATGAGGTCCCAAAGTGGCCTGAGGGTGTCCGGGAGGTCTGTAGTCTCAGCTAGCCAGTAGTTCATCTCTGTGTTGATGTTGACGGTGAATTTACTTCCCCTGTTTGATCGCTTAGTTAATTCCACGTCTCGCTTCACAAGACCGAAAGCAAAGGAGAGCAAGCTTACCAAGGAGGGTTATACATGTCGTTCCAAATACCCTGCAAGTTTGCTGGCACTCCTAGCCCAGTACCCCCAGTGTCCCTAGAGGAAGAGACAAGCAAGTGGCGGCCAAATTGGAAACCCAGCGTAACAAACTCAGGGTCGTCATTTGGATTACTAGAGTATGCACTGACTCGCTTATCCGTTGGCTGACTCGAGGTGCCGTTGTTTGATCCGAGGTCCAGGTCCACGCGTTGCATCAAGTTCTGATGGTCTGAGATGGCTTCGGCTTTGAGAGACTCGAACCCACGCTTGACTGCCTTGTCTAGCTTAGCCACGAGGCCAGCTTTCCAGGCAGACTCGGAACTCCACTGGAAGCTTGTTTCTACATCCAGGAAGAGATCAACTGTGGATGCTTTCGTGATGTTCAGGCCAGACCCGCCTGCCTTTACGGTCCCTACAGTGTGTATCGTATTAGTTATTGATATTCGTTGTTTGACGTTTCATCACTACACCATACGTACCATCATTTGAAACAACGCGAAGACCTGCAGTGAAAGGAATGGCGTCTGCTCCTGAGCCTCCAACATCCATTGTGATGCTGTTTGCCCCTGCAACTGCGAGGTTACTGATGACACCTCTGTCGCGCTGGAGGTTCACGCCGATGTTGAGGGAGCCATTTTTGCTTGCAGTGAAGCGTGCTGCAATGACGCCCAGAGGGAAGTTGGCTACAAGCTCCCGGCTATCCTTTTGTAAGCCCTGATGATCTGCTAAAAAGACTGATGTCTTAACTGAATGGCACTTACGTGTATGTGACTCCGTTGACATCGTAGCTGACACCAGTATTGCCGCTCAGAGTATCAAGCCATCTTTCGTAGTTTGAGATGTCTTTGGCTTGATGCCCAAAGTCCAACAACAGGTTTCCCGTGACGCTGTACCATCTGTTCTGGGGGGGTATCGCAAACATGTCACTTTTGGCGAACCCCGCAGCTCCCGTGTAGTTGTTTTCAGTCAACAACTTGCGAGCCTGGGGGAATCCTTCCAAGGAGCCGGGATTGACCCGGTCTTGGAAAGTACCGCTCCATACCGAGTTTTCATTGATGATGATCTTTTCCGAGATGGAGCCTTGGACGAGTGCACCCAGTCTGCCGTTACCGATGGCTAGAGATGACCGGAAATCGCTTCCTGGGGTATTGTACCAAAGGTGCCGCGAGCCTGAGTAGTTACCTTTCTGGGCACCTACTGAGGTTGCAAGAGCAACAAAGATGTATAAAAAGAATAAATACATTTCCAATTGCCAGTCGTAAGGAGAAGTTGTCTGGCTATATCGAACCTGATATCAGAGAGGAAAGACAAAGTTAAATAGAAGTTCAACAAGACTCAGTGATCCCCTTCACCCCCAACTTCCTTGGGGGTAAAACGTCAACTTGATCACAAGACTGAGTTATGTGCAGTGATCCAATTTGACTTTGGACTCTATGCAGCAAGATCTACAGAAATCCTTGTTCTATGTCAATTAACGGTTTTACCTCACATGCCAATAGGCTTCCAATCGGGTCACGGGGTAATTCCTTGAAGAAACTACCCCGTGGCCCGACGCGTAGCCATGCCGATGCAGCTGAAATACGACAACGTTCGAAAATAGCCGACGGTATTTTTCTTTTAAATTAGAAGCTAAGCAACTTTGATCAATTTATCCGTGCCATTGCTTGCCAGTGGGCATGATGATTAGACGTGATGTGATCGACAGTGATCCTTGTTCCACGACGCCCCCATAGCCATCTTCCCCGCATTCACGCATCATGGAATACGACAAATAGCCGTCGGAATCGTTGACTTTGTTGAATTCTCCGGGACCTCACGTCATCGAAATTTCCAAGATGCTCGCCTGTTACAAACGAAGTAATGGGATCAGAGGGCCCTGTTGCCATGATACAAATAGACCTTGACCTCGATGATAGCCTTAATTCAATGGCATATCCCCGTCGAGTATCGGTCTGATGAGAAATTATGCTTGTCATAAATGCCATTATTCAGTGTAGCTATGATACGGCTCCATGAAGCATCTGGAAGGCGGTGTTAGTGTCGAGTGAGAAGTGAACCCGAGCTTTTGAGTTTCTTTTATTTGTAAGCTAAAGCTTAGCTTAAACGCATGATTTAACTATTGGGATTAGGTAGATTGAACCCCCGGATTGTTCAGTATCTTTTTTTTCTCCTCCTCTGCCCTTTTGGCAACCCAGCGCCGCCTCACTTCGGCACGCTTGTCTAGCGGTAGTTCTGCGAATATAGCTCGTTGCTCCCGAGGCAACGAGTTCAACATTCGTCTAAAGCTTTCAGATTCTAACATGTGCAATGCGTCTGGGGGGTTGGAATCCCTAGAAGATTGATTTCCGAATTCTTCATTTTGAGGATACGTAACGAGGGCTGCAGGTGACTGAGATATAGTGTCGGCCGCCGTTATGCAACGTTTCGATCCTCCTGATGGCATCGGCGCCTGTCTGATAACCCTTCTTTTTGTGTTAACCGCCTGCAAATCGTGATCTTTTCTCTGGTGTCGCTGCAGAGCCTTGATGTTTGTAAATGGCGGATATAAACATCCCTCTTTCTCACATAGGATCCTACGGTGTGAGGATTCATGGATAACCAGAAGGGAGTGGTTCTCGAACCCTTCTACTGAGTGCCGACACGAAGGTAGGCGACAAGTAAATGCAGAGGTTCTGAATTCTTGTCTAAATCTCTCAAGATCATGTAAGCTCACTCCTGCACAACCTAGTAACGATAGCAACTGCCGTATGGTTCGTTGGTAATTATTCAGTAGTGACTTGAGGCTCGTCACTTCAACCAAGTCGCTAACAGAGTCTATGTCGATATTAGCGAATATTATCTCAGCGCCCTTGAATGTACGTACAATCTTCTGGCGACGGTTCTTCTAGATACTGGTTCCGCTCTTCTTCCAATACTCGCTGGACTACAAGGCCTAAGGACCTGTTCGCAAAATGAATTGCCACCAGTCGTGGGTCAAAGCAAGTGGGTGTCCCAATATCCGCACCGTCACAAGTATCAGACGCTAGGTTGAACTTGTCACAGAGCTCGCTACATAAGGCCAAGAAATTGGATTGATGATTGGTCTCGGGAGCATTGCAGCTATCAAGCACATAATGCACCCAATATTGGCTGGCATAAGTATGGAAGGCATGAATGCCACGAAGAACTCTCAGTTGCCGTTGATGTTCAGGATAGCTCGGTGTGAAAATTTGCAAACCAGAGACAAGGCACGCTGCAATTGCTTGTCCATGTGACCCAATGCTGCTAGACTCATCAATGGTCATTATGCTGTCACTGCTTTCCAGATAGCTGCAAATATTAGCATCAGCCTCCAGGTGGGGTAAATCAAACTGCCTACTCTCTCACAGAAACATGAATGAATGCGAATGTTGAGTCGGATCGCTCTTCTATCAGCGGGCTGCACCTGTCAAACAAATATTGAGGCGCTAGTTCGCTAGTATCCGGGTTTCCGGAGCTGAAAGCCAGTGCAGATCGGAACTCAGCCTTTCGAAGAGGTCTCTTCGCAAATGCGATCCACTCCAAAATTAGTTTTATACGCTCGAGAGACCGCTCGTCAAAATGACTGGTTATCTGTGTCAAGATTTTCTCGTAGCTGTAGCATCTATCAGTTTCCTCGTCGCCAGGACGTAAAGGCCATTCTTACAATTGCTGTAGGGCCCGGGGTAAGACTTCAGGGGCCGACAAAACCTCTTCTCGCTTCAAGAACATATTGTTTGCCAAGTAATCTAATACGAGTCGGGCCCAGAGAAACATTCCTATGAAAGATCAGCCTAGACTCCAAGAACATACCGGGGCTGGGAATTACCTTCTGCTCTTTTCGCAATACGACAACCCAGGTCAGAGATATCGTCAGGAGTCACTTGTAGTTGAGAAAGCTGCAGTTCGAGGAGAGAAAGCCTGTGTAATGCATACGCCTCGATAGCTTTTTCTAGGTTCTTATTCTCGTTGGAGAGGCACACTATTTGCGATTGCTTTGCCGTTTTCGTGACTGCAGGAGAAGAGCGACTTGAGAGCATTACTTTGCAGATAGTCGAGCCAGATGAAAAGGCGGCAGAGACCATCCGCTTCATGAGCTTAGTGACTCTAGACTGCGTCGATTGATCGCATTCATCCAGTCCATCTATGACGATGTGGATGTACCTGGTCCGTGACGGGTCAAGTGATGAGGCACGTACTGAATCTAAAATGAGTGCCTCGACGATTTTGGAGCTGGGGACTTTGCTTTTGCGCAGCAAAATGTCATACACATAATCGATAAGGTCTTTGTCGGAGCGAATGAGTTGCAGAAGAAGACTCTTCAATAACTTGTCATAGTCCATGGACTCCTCGTAAGCATATGTGCAGAAATGTGACATAGTTAATGATTGTTGAGATGCCCGGAGGAACTGGACAATCTGCGTGGCCAGCACACTCTTCCCACTTCCAGGACGCCCGTGAAGAAGGATAAATGTGGAAGAGGGGTGACATTTTAACCAACCCTGCATCTCGGATTGGTTCAAGATCCAGCTGCTCGTCCCAACACTCTCAACAGCCTCTGTAGCAATGGCATCGAAGATTTTGGCGTTTATGGATTCATCGACCTTGAGGTAACTGATGATTGCAAGGTATTGCCTTGTGACCTCTTCGGTTTCTTCCTTTGCCACTCTATTCACTTGTTCCTGTCTCCAGGTTTCCATTTGCTGCCTCATTTCCTTCCTCCAGTCTTTGGATTCGGCAATGTTCGTCGCAAGAGCCATCTTGTCAACTAATTTTTCGTGAGCTTTCAAGTCTTGGATGATGCCATCGAAACGCCGTTGGAAACGGCCCCACGATGTACGAAATAGTAGTCGCCAGGCTCACGAAGTCAGCTAGTGGTATGATTAAATATATATCTCAAAGTAAACTCACAACCACGGCGAACAAACTGATATGCTTCTTTATGAAATTCAAGGATATCCGAATAAAATGTGGCGAGAGTCTGCTGGACATCTTTGTCGCTATAAAATGCGCGATTGAGCTTCTGGAACCTTGCCAATGGTTCGGCAATTTGACCATAGACCTTTATAATTTTTTCAAATGCTTCAACGTAGTCGGAGGAGATCTAACAAGTTATTAACCGACTAGCATACACAACCAAAGAGCTTACCTTGAGAACGAGTTTGATTGGAGCCCAGATCCACGGCATATACGGAGTCCCGTTACACAAGACCTCGATTGTTTTAGAGTAGTACTCCAACCCCGTCAAAAGAGGCTCAAGTCTTCTCATGTTGCGAAGAGATTGGCGAGCTGCAAGTTCATCTTCGACCAGATGCGCTGCTTTTCGTACATCGTCAAGAGTTGTGCCCTGGAGGCTTATGCGATCGCTAGCTGATACCGTTCTTTCTAGATCTTTAAATGCCTTTTCAATGGTGCGTCGGGCATCCAAATTGATCGCAGGCGCAAGCGACATGTTGCAGGTCTAGCGGCTTAATAGAACGGCGGACGGGATTTGAACAGATTGTCGAGTAGATCATAGCACATCCATATAGCAATTGACATTACGGGAATCGAGAATACAAAAACCTTGAGAATGGCAGGTATTATTTGAGGAATGCCATTGAAATTCACAAGCGACCGCCAAGTGAGAACTGCTACGAGGCCGTGTAGGGGCTGTGCAGCTGGCTGGCCTCATTCCTGGAGTATCTTGGGGTTGAAAATAACAATTACGTTGTACGTGGCGTTGATTGATTGGTTCTGGATGGCCGGCCCGGAGCCGCTCAGTAGCCAACATGGCAGTGCCAACTGCACAAGGCACAAAGCCACAAGGCAGACTGGCCAGAGCCCAGTGGCGGCTCGTTGATCGATTCGCATAAGGTAGCATTATGTAACAGTCCAATGACTCCCGTAAAACCTTTAGAATTAAGGTTGTAACCTTAACGTTCAGCTTCTGATTTATTGGCATCTGTTCTATTCTAGAAATGGCCAACTTCCCACATCATGGGTTCCCGTCATCGTCCAAAAGGCCTTACAGTGAATATCTGGCCGATACTATTGCAACACAGCCAAGTAATTCTGGGATTCAGCAACGGGAGGCTAACTCCCCCAACAGTTCTCTGGAGTTTTGCGAGTTCGCTGGAAGTATACCCGCCTTGGACTCTGGAACCTGGGTTGGGCAGCCACAGTTCTTGCCGTATAACAGTAATCCCCCTCTTCAAACTTCCTACATTGGCGGCAACCCTCACATCAACTTCGGGGGTCATGGGCACAATATTCATCAGCCATTGGCTCCCCCAACGGCCTTTTCCACGCCGGCTTGCGTCTTTCCAAGCGGTTAAATGTCTGGGATTCTTCAATAATATCATGTCATCCACCAAGATGATGTCTAGACGAGTTAGCAAAATTACCAAGCCCTTATAGAACTATCCATTATATTAAAAATTATTATATATTAATCTTATAAACTTAATTAGCTTATATTCTCTTAACTTTTAAAGCTTTTAATTACCTAGATATAACTTACCTTAGTAAAAGTATTAATACTTTAACTTTTTTAGCTAGCTTAAATAATTTAATTAATAAAACTTTTAATAGTTTAACCTTTTTACTATATATATAATCTTTCCTAAAGTTATTTAATAACTTTAATTATTAACTTTTTAATTACTAAATTATACCTTACCTTCTTATTATAATAATCTATAGAATTATAAGCTTTATTATTTAGTTAATATTACCTTTTAATACTATAATATATTTATTTTTTTTATTTCTTTTTTTTATTAGCTTTTTTAGTACCTTAACTTTATTATAAGTAAATTTTATAATATAATAAGTGCCTAGGTTATTAATAGTTACCTTAAATACCTTATAGCTAAAAAGAGCTAGCTTAGTATAAACTATACTAAAAATATCTTAAGATTTAAAGTAAGTTTTTATAATAAATTAAAGCTTAGCCTTAATAAAGGCTTTATTTTCTAAGCTAGTTTATATTATAATATACTATTAAGTAATACCTTTAAAGGTATTAAAGTTAATAAAGAAATTATAAATATAATCTTAAGCCTATTAATTTATTAAGTTATTACTAATAATAGTTTAATTTACTATTAATATATTATTTATAAAGTTATATTATAGTATATATATAAAGATATAAAGTTAAGGTTATATCTTTTTATATACCTTTTAATCTTTTTCCTTACCCTAGGGCTTATAATAAGATTTATTAATTATTATAAAAGCTTATAGATAGAAGCTTATATTAGGGAAAAAAAAATATTATATTATTATTTATTATCTATATTCGCAGCCTAAAGCTTAACCTTATAGGCCGCAGTTATCCCATAGCATGGAACCATCCTTTGAATTTAAGACAAACAGCAACCCCCAGTGTCCTCCCGAACCAGAACTGGTTTGCTTTGGAATGGTTTGTCATTCTCAGAATTCAATAATCCTTCCTACACTAAACCAACGGCAGATCAAGGGCTTATCTGCTCGATACCGGCCTCCCGTTAACTACACTCTTTCTGAGTTTAGCGTCAAGCTCTTAGATGCAGAGAGCTTTGTTGGCTCTGACGACGCTTCAATAGAAGGGAAGGTCAGCTACGAATTCACCTACTTGACAAATGCTCTAGTCTATCAGAGTGAGCTTGTGCTCGAAACCAATTGTTCGACTTTGGATAGTCCTTGCAAGCCAGGACCGCAAGTCCCAGAAAAGCGTATTCCAGGCTACTCGGCACAATGCACATTGGACATTATTATTTACGGACCTCCAGGTCTGTTCCAGGATGTCGGCTCCTTCTTCGAGGAATACGACCTGTATCTACAGGATCCAGTCAACTGTAAGCGAAATGTGCGATACCATAACCCCCACAGATTATCAGTTGATCCGAGTGATGTGAAGTATACCTTCGAATTGGGCAACCCATCTGTGCCACTGGCCACTACGATTGATATCAGTGACAATTCGGAGCTACTTGATATAATCTTTTCGCACCAAGACCTTGCAGAGGCGCCACAACCAAGATCCATCAGAACATCTTTACAGCCGTAAGTGGCCAAGTAACAACGCTATTGCCTCATTAATCTCATGCTCCATAGCCACCAAAAGCAAGCTTTGACATTCCTGCTACAAAGAGAGCATGGCTGGGCATGGGATGGGTGTCGAACTGACATATGGGAAGCGAGGGATACTGGCCATGAGCCATAGTAGGTCATGCCCTTACCATTCGATATTAGCATACTAACAACCGTCCCGAGCTTCTACAACACAGTTTCGGGCGCTGTGCAAGTTGAGCAACCACCTCAGTTCTTTGGAGGAATTGTCGCCGATCCAATGGGTCTGGGTAAAACACTCAGTATGATCGCACTGGTAGCATACGATGTCCGCGCGGAGGACCTTGAACCCTCTTCACTTCCGGGAGTAGATATTGAAGTCTCGTCGGGCAAAACTCTGATTATTGTTCCTGCACCATGTAAGTTAAAGCCCTTCAACACGTCAACTTGGTGATTCAGCACTAAATGATTATATAGTGATGGGGTCTTGGGAAGAACAGCTTCAAAGGTATGTCACGACCTAGATTGGATGATGATTGAGAAGTACAAGGGGTTTAACACGGCTACAGACATTGCTTCCCAAACAGTCTGCCATGGCGTTGCCATCACAACCAGTCTCGCTTACGAGTGGCTTCAGACCTAGATCAAGTAGCAATCGTCTTAACAACATACCACACTGTAATGACAGAATGGAAGAAGGGCAAAGAGACAGACCAATCCATCATTTTCACAACAAAATGGAAAAGGGTCATCCTCGATGAAGGTATATTGAACTCTTACACCCATCTTGAAGGAGGATATCTGACCCGGAAACAGCTCACTACATTCGAAACATCAACTCGCAACTCTCTCGCGCCGTATGCAGTCTTGATTCTGTGTCCAGGTGGGCTGTAACAGGAACACCAATACAAAATAGGCTATCTGATCTTACGGCTCTATTTAAATTCCTATGTGTTCACCCATATTCGGAGAAGAGACATTTTGACGCTGACATCTCAAGTCTGTGGAAGTCTGGCAATGCTGAAAAGGCAGTTCAGCGGTTAAAGAGGATTGCCAGTTGTCTCCTGCTCCGGCGTCCAAAAGATGTGATTCAATTACCTCCGATTCATAATCTACAGCTCCAGGTGCAATTCACGATAGCTGAGCGACAACTGTACGAGGATGTCAGAATGCAAGTACTTTCCCAGCTCAACGACTCAGCCCCCGCGTCTTTCAAGTCCCTGCAGCCAAATTTCTTCATCAACATTCTTCAGAAAATTGAAGCCATGCGCATGATATGTAACCTCGGTCTTCATTATCATATGCGACACGAGAAGTCATCCTTGCAGGGATCAACTGATGATTGGCAATCAGAAGCCCAGAAAGCGTTCAACCTTAGACGCGAAGAAGGCACGATTCAGTGTCATTTATGCGGTCTTCGCGTTGACGAAATGGAAAGTCTTGTCGACGAGGGAGTGCAAGTAGGGAAGCCCTGGTTCTCTCGTTGCCTTGCATTCCTATGTCCTGTGTGTTCTCAAAGTGAGACTAACCGAGAGAGCTTCTGCCCCCATAAGCCACCATGCTGCATCGCCGAGGTCACAACAGACACCTCATTCTCAGAGTTATCTGTAAACATGCCAAGTCTTTCTCATGAAATACCTTCCAAAGTGGCGATGTTACTGTGCGATCTTAGAAAGCAATCTCCGCAAACGAAATGGTGAGTCATCTTGAATCCTATAACAGCCTAGCATGGCTAAATTTCTTCCAGTGTTGTTTTCTCTTCATGGAGGACTACACTTAATGTTATCCAGGCCGGTCTTGATTATGAGTCTATTCCTTGTCTGAGATTTGACGGCACCATTGCGCAGAAGGAAAGACACAGCGTTATCGAGAGGTTTCGTCATGATCCTCAGATTAGGGTCCTACTTTTAACCTTGACTTGTGGTGCAGTTGGGTTCGCTACTTATCCATCTCTCTCCCTAAGTTGATACACTAACGCTATTATAAACAGGCTTACATTAACAGAAGCCTCCCGAGCTTATTTGATGGAGCCAAGCTGGTATGTTAGTAGC
This sequence comes from Fusarium sororula, assembly GCA_017579625.1. Classification (NCBI taxonomy): domain Eukaryota; kingdom Fungi; phylum Ascomycota; class Sordariomycetes; order Hypocreales; family Nectriaceae; genus Fusarium; species Fusarium sororula. The sequence continues at coordinate 1,260,611 of JACWFA010000012.1, forward strand.
CTTTTGCTCTGATTCGAGAACTCACTACGGAATAGGAACCCAACACTGGAAGACCAGGCACTGGCACGAATTCACCGGATTGGACAAACTCAAGAAGTGACAACATTGAGGATGTTTGTGCAAAATTCCTTCGAGGAGGTGAGATTGTAAAAACTGCCGATAATGTAACGTCGAACTAAGAATGTTCCCAGAGAATTATAGAGGCACAAGCATCCAAACGAGACCTTGCACGAATCCTTCTTACTCCACCTAATGGTGATGAAACCCAAACCGAGTCTGGTTTAGACCGCTTGGAGGTACGTTACCTTCAACCTGGATGTTAAAGGACTTTACTAATATTTGCGAAGTTTCTACGTCGCTTAGTTTAGATTTAGCTTTTTAGGTATAATATAAAATAAAGGATTTTTAGGATATACTTAGGCAAAGTACTTAATAAAGTAAATATTAGATAAAATAGTTTATAATATATTTATTTTAACCAAGTGGCTTGAATCTTTCCTGCGGGAAGTTAATTAAATTTACTAACTAAATAAACTCTAGAAGCTATACTTAGCTCTTGTACTCCGTAGAATTTACTACGTTCAGTCTAGAGCTAATGTAAGCTTCAATCTATTCCTGCAATAACCACGTTTTTTTAGCTACTAACGTTTGCTAAGAGGCGTCGAGCGGCGCTGAATCATAATGTCTTGCCTGTTGGCACAATTCGCTAGCAGCGGGACCTCCCGCTATCAGTACTTCTAGTCAAGGGTGTTGATAATTCGAGGCAGATGATTACGACTCAGTATGTGACCCAAAGGGCAATGAGGAGGAGCCCACTCCCCTTGGTCTTGCTGGACTCTGGGGAGATCCTCAGGTGTACGCAGATTAGTTGACTTTTTCGGTGACTTTTCAAATCAACATCGAACCACTTTTTCATGTGTTGGTTGTTATGAAGTGCTGTCCCTGAGCGCGTTGGCAAATGAGAAATGTGGGCAGTGCTGGGTACATGATGCTTAACTTGGCCAATCTACGTTGAGGCGTCAAGTTGTTAGCAGCCGGGTATCTCATACTTCCCGTATCTAGCTCCTTGGAGGGAAAAATACAGGGGTCAGCGCTGTCGTTGGCTTTAATCTGGTAGCGTCTCGATAGTGTCCAACTAGTTTGAGCAAAAACACCAAGTCAGGTCTAGCCATTCAATAGTCTTTCAGCTGCCCCTGACTAGAGGTTTCCATTGCAGCCGAGGACGTCTAATAAAGAAAAGCTCGGTTACAATATGCGTGATAAAGCCGGTGAGCAGGACGGCCTGCTTTCCTGTATTTATCTCCATGTTTTCCTTGATTTCAACTCTAGACTTTTGGCATTAATTATTTTCTCTCGCTGTGAACTTGGGACATATACACTCTTTTAATCTCGAGTATCAACACCCGTCGCTACACTCGATATGATGCGCAACACTCTCGTTCTTGCTGCACTCGCAGTCACTGCCATTGCTGGACCTTGCAAGCCCACCAGCTCTTCCACCGAGCTTCTGTCGACCACGATCGGGTCCATCGAGTCGTCCTCTGTCGAGACTTCCGTCGCCGAAGCAACATCCTCTGCAGCCGTCACTGAGAGCACAGACGTAGTCACTTCCATCGCCAGCTCGGATGCGACCACGACCTCTGGCTCCGAGTCAACAACAACAGCTCCACCAGATGATAGCTGTGCAGAAAGCCTTTACGATATGAATGGCGAGCCCGAGTTCACAGATCGAATTGCCGACTGCCAGGACTTGAATGTAGTCACAGTCAGCTCTTACGAAGTGTAAGCAACACAACATTCACATCAATTAGCAGAAACCCAACTGACGATCCTCCAGGACTATGACAGTGAAGAAGCGTGGCAACGTTATAATCATCCCTTCAAATCCGATTGTCCGTCGTGCCGAGGGCGAGGCGGCAACGACTATCTTTCCGACTGATGTTCCAGCCTACGCTACATACTGCGATAGCCCATCAGCCTACTACGAGGCTTGCTCTCAGTTTGGCGTTACTGCGTTCACGACTACCATTCCGGAACCCACGACTGTTGAAACCATTACTGAGTAAGGCATAATGGCTTAGCTTTGTGTTGCATAGTAATAACCTTTATTTCAGAGCATAATGTTATCTTTATTTAATTTATTATTCTCGCAAAGCGATAGGAAGGTTACTCTGACCTGGGTAATATGTTTACTAGCATTTGCTCCTTTACAACTCTCATTTTACTCTTGGCACTAGGCCGGCGGGGACGAGGACTTTTCGCAGGCGAGGATATCGAATTCACAGTTGTTTACTTGGCAGATTGGTAATCAAGGGACAATGCGTGCTAAAAGTGTCTCTACAACTTACAGATCAAGTATAGATAGCCTGGATCCTGATTTTCAAGATTCGAACATCACTTCCTGAATACATCATTTTCCTGTCACATCTGCGCTGTTGTATACGAATTGTGTCCCAGCTTTGGCGGCCGCTCCAAGGCAGTCCCAGTGAGATTGCCTGCTGTCAGCTGTTCAGTCTAAGAAAACACATCCACAAAACCCCTCACGCCAAGCCAACTTCTCACAGCCAACAGCATATTTTCACTTCTCACCGTGGCTTGGCCTTCCTTCAAGTTTAGCCTGTATCAATGTGCTCCTTCGCCCGCCTACTAACTTTATTCTGATGGCAATATGCCAGCCAATTGCTTACTGGCAATCAATCGACCTGACTAATGTGACATTCGACGCGTTCTCGACTCGTTGCCAAGCGCGTCTTCTGCATCATGCGGTAAGAGACAGGGCTTAAATTGGAACTCTTCCCTAGCAGTCAAGGGTCAACTAACAAGAAAAGCTCACTACCTGCCATTTACGGGCATATGTGTTTTGAGACTTTTTATTCTTTAGGATGACAGCTTGGACATAAGACTTGCATTATCCCTTGCTTATTACCCTCTATCTTCTTTTTTTTTATTTAAAAAAAAAAGTTTACCTTATTTCTCTCGACGTGTCATTTATAGCGTGGCTTAGACCAATAATACGTCAAATTGCCTTACAGCCTATTCTTTCCTCGACATCTAGGTCCTTGTTAGTGCCCATCTCGCAATACACAATGCGTTACGCACCCCTACTCTCCGCTCTTGGCTGCGCCTTCTTGCATGCCAGCCATGCATTCGAGTTTACCGGCCCTGACTCGACTCAGAAACTTGACCTCACTGAGCCTATTACAATCACGTGGGATGCCAACAACGGACCGTTCATCGAACCAATGGCTCGCACACTGGATCTCTGGTTCTCTGTCCGTACCAGCGATGATAGCGGCGGGTTTGGCTGGGAACTTGCAACCAACCTTTCGCTCTCGTCAGGTTCTTATAAATGGAAACCCGATGGGGTCGTCAAAAGCATCAACGATACAGGCGCCTCGATCTCACCGGACGCAGTGCATGGCTTTGAGGCGAGGCTACTGAACAATTCTGGGAGTCAGCTATCAACAGTCCAGAGCGACAAGTACGCCGTTGAGGGCTTTGACTTCATCCGAAATAGTGCAGAAAAGGGAGCGCAGGCCGGGTTCTATACAGCTGCTGTAGCTTTTACTATTACAGGCTTAGTGCTCCTATGATAAGAACTTGCCGGCATACGGGAGCTGGTGAAGCGACAGAGCATAATTGGAGCGGTTGTGTTTTTTGGGCATGGCTATGGGAGTTTGGTCCAGGATGCGAGAGAGGACAGCCATGAGGCTATGTTGAGGGAAGAGAGGCATAAGAGTGTCGGTGTCCGTTGAACAGATACTTGCATGTCATGAATATCTAATAACACTGAACTATGAGTCAACAGTTGCCAGCAATGACACCTCCAACCCAGCCTGAATCAATCCCACTCCGGCTATCACTAAAAGAGGAACCTCTCTGGTCGTTCTATCCGGATCATTAACAGCTTGGCAATATTCAACGTTGCTTACTTCACCCAGTATATTACTGACCTCCATCAGAATAGCTGCTGTCCGGTCGGAACTGGCAGCATCGTGACTCAGCTCATAGAGATGACCCGCAGTGACGAACAGCCCCCAGTTCCCAATGACCATACTAACCAAGGCCGCCATGCCGCGCTTATCAAGGGCAGGAAAGCCTCTGTTAGTGCTACCTTTCATGACCTTCTTGAGAACAGGACCAGCCACAACCTTGACAGCAATATTCCTATACTCCATGGCCTTGAGGACATCGTTTTGTATGGGACCCTGGGGTACAGCCAGTCCAGCAACAACGTGACATGCGGTATGCAAATACTTGAGAACGGACATAGGCCCACTGAACGCGTTCTGCTTGCTGTCTGAAGAACCATCGGCCTCAAGAGGGACCACGAACACATTCAGGAGATCAATGTCAGTCCCAATGGTGTGTAAACAGCGGTAAATACTCTTCTTGGTCGAGTCACTTATTTCTTTGGGCGCTGACCAGATGTATGACGCGGCGCGTGAGTAGTAGGAGAGCTCGTCTTGGGGAGGCGGTTGACCCAGAACGGTCTGGAGTGTATGCCAGCTATCGGAGTTGATGAGGGCATTCACATCGTCGTTGTCGGGGAATGGGGCACTGTTGTTGGCGATTTTGTAAATGACTGTGTAAGCAACAGCGACGATCCAGCAGAATAGATCTAACAGAGAAGGCTCGCTTATGCCAAGATCACTAAGGATGTCGGAAATGATTGGGATATGGAACTTTGTGTTCAGAAGGTGCATGGCGGAGCTGGCGACACTCGCTAGAAGATCTAGAATAGCATCACCAACGTTGCCGAGAGTAGAGACCAAGACATCGGCAATAATCGCAACAAGCTGTTTGAGGGAGTCTTGCAGAGGTTGGGAATGGACATTGTGGGCAAGGGTCTTCAGGTTGTTATATGCTGCAGTCACCGTCTTGTTTTCATTCTCCAGAGCGGTCAAGAGGTTGTTGACAAGCTCTTCTACCCCACTATCGACTGTGTCGGTGTCAACGAGAGTCAGGGAAGAAGCGTTGTTCTTGTAGTGATTAGAGAGCATCTGAGAGCCAGATGTCTGCCCTCCTGATGGATTGTGACAGTTTGCTGACAAGGGCTGGGTTGTAGCCTGGCCAATCGTGCCCGTCCAGCTTGTATCACCAGCCCACTTGTTAATCATAGCCACTAGGCCATTCATCTCCTGGTCGAAGAAGGGCTTTACAGATGCCATCAAGTTGATCTGACCCTGCATGAAGAGCTTCGCGATATTGCAGATGACGTCCTTAGTGCGTGTAATATCCTCCCAGTCCAAGAGGAACTCCAGGAAGCGGATCACGTCCTGGATAACTGTCTTGATCGCGTTGAACACCCATTCGACAGCACCGACAACTGCATCAACTGTACTGAGGACTGCATGGTAGACCTTGCCTGCGATGGTGGTTACGAAATGCCACACATCGCTTGCTGCCTCCTTGACGATATGGACGATTGCTTCAGCTGCTGATTTGAGGGCGTGAAAAATGTCTCCAACATCAGCCTCGATCGCATGACCAATATCCTCGAAAGTGTCGCAAATTGACCCGAAAAGACCTGAACTTGGGTGATGCTCTGGGATTGGTCTAGGAGGGACTGGCTTGGGTGCGACCTTTAGAGGTGCATTTGGGTTCTTGATGGCGCCATAGACAGTGTTGAGATTACCCAAGGTAGTTGCAGCACTTTGTGTGTCATTTGACGAAGTAGATGGATCGACAAGAGGGGCTGTAACTGGGGGACCAGATGTACCTCCTGCGATGACATTTTTGGGGATCTTGGCTCCGCTCAAGGCAGTGGGTGTGTTGAGTGAAGTAATCTTTTGAAAATGCTTATGTGATGGATCTATGACTGTTGGGTGGCCGCCACAGGTAACAGTGATGGACGTCCCGTTGAGGGTGTTATGCGTGTTCTCAACTATTGTCAAACTACCTGTCTTGTCCGAGGAGACAGTGATAGGAGTTGAGCTCAGGACGTAGTACAAGCCATTGATGTAAACTGGAGTCCGACAAGGTGCTGTGACAGAGACACTGACATCGCCAGCTGGCATCTTCTTATCGTCTGCAAATTGGATAGTGGTATTGTACGAGTTGAAGGCGATTGCCTTGGTTTGTGGCGGTGCCTCAATAACAAGAGACTCCTGACGCCAAAGCTTGGCAGTTGTCTCTGTGGCCTGCACTAACCGCCAAAGGGAGGTTCCTCCAGAAGCAAAGATAGTGTTGCTATAGCCCGTGCGATTCACAAAGGCCGACATGTTCTCTATACCGTTCATCAGCGGGAGAGGTGTACTCCACGATGCCGCCGTGCTAAGCTGTGTATTGGGACAAGAGGTGTAGTAGATCTGATCACTGCCATTCTTGCCCCAAATAGTTGTAACACCACCGTGCGTCATGGCTGATAGCTTAGTCGTTCCCTGGAATATGCTGTTGCTCAAGATTGTCGTAGCAACTGGCTGTCCTGCCTGGCTGTTTGCAGGGAACCAGAACAGAGTCTGACCGCCAATGGCATACAAGTCTGTCGAGTTGTTGTATGCTCTTGCCGTTGCTATCGCCGATGCTGTGACGTTTCCGGGGAGGCTGAGAGTGCGTGATGCAGGTGGTCCGGAACCGAAGGCATTGCTGATAGGGACATAGACAAGTTGGCCAGAGTTTCCAGATACACCGCAGGTAAAGACTCCGTCAACGAGTTCGTTTTGGAATCTACCAACGCAGCTTTGATAGTTGCCGTCTTGAATATCTACCGGGACATCGTGTGAGGTCCAGTGTTTGTCTGTTGCTAGCGGGTTGACGTAGAATCGAGAGATCTGCTTGATTGCGTCAGAGGTTGAGCGGTCGATGTCAACAATAATGTGCTGCTTGTGAGTGGCATCTGACTCGGCAAACATGACACCTGCTATGGCTACCGCAGCGCTAGAAGCTGATTCAGCGTCGAACGGAATTGATTTCCAGGACAGATTTGGCGTCGGAGTCCACGCAGCGGTTGAGTTGTGATTGTACAGAGATAACAGCAGGTGATCTGTTCCCCCAGAAGTAACAACCATAGCCAGGCTAATGGTACCGTCCACAGCGCTTTGGTTGACGTCGAATGTGTTGACAACTGCACTCTTGTCGCTGGCAAAGACGGAACTGAGGGTATTGGACGAGAGGTCGACTATTCGCCATCCTGTTGAGCTGGCTCCGCTCTGCTCGACGATGGCCTGAAACACATTTGCAGAGCTGAGACTAAAAAGAATCGAGTGGCCATATTGTGTCTGCAGGGCCTCGAACTTGCCGGAAGGATTGACAATCTCGCCGGGGACATAGTTCTGCATCATCTCAGTCGTAAATGTCAGGGAAGCGGGAGTAGTCGAAGCTGGGGCGGGTATAGCAACTGGAGCAGCCTGGACATCATCCTCTGCTTTCGCCGCTGGAATCTGCAGCATTTGTTAGCATGGACTACTCTTAGACCATACGTCTTCTGAAGATACCTTGAGCATTGCCGGAGAAGTGATGGCTTCGTCGGGGTCCACATAGGTCAGGCTACAGAGTAGATCGCCACTTGGCGCGGCTCTGACGTTCTTGTAGGTAAAGACCTTTCCTCCAGGGAAGATAAAGTTCTGCAGCGCTGCGGCGTTGATGGAACTGAAGTCGATGGGGGCCGGTGCTGTGAAAGCGCTTCGGATCTTGTCCAATAGCTCTTTAGTCTGGAGAAAAGAGTTGTCGTCCCTGAATTCGTTATAAGAATGGTCTGGAGAGCTTCTGGTATGGTTGATTTGAAGACAGCCTGTCTGTCCAACTGATAACTCATAGTCATCGACAGAAATTGCCCAAAATGGAGTACATTCACTATGGAAGGAGATTGGTATGATGGCAAGTTTAGCATCAGAGCACACAAAATTGACTTTGACAGCGAGTTCTTGACCAATCGTCAGAGTGTTGCCCACCCGTGAGACTCTGCATTGATAGGAAGGTATGACGTCCAAGCGACAATGTTTTGAGCCTAATACAGATCCACGTGTTGAGCTTGTGTCTGGGTCATCAACAGAAGTGTAGCTAATAACGCACATGTCGTTGCCCACGCTGGGAAGAAGAGAATCGGGCATCTGGTTGTTGATCGTGGTCAAGGACCAATCGGCCCATAGTTTCCCGTTTTCGTACGAACGATGTCCCACGACGGTGTCCGTGGTGATGCAGTATTTCTTGATCTGAGGAAGGATTGCATCAAGTAAATACTGGCTGAAGACTTCTCTCTTGATGGCGACAACACCGCTTTCGGAATTGACACTTGTAGGTTCGACCCAATTCCAGGAGAATTGCTTGGCTAGCGGTGGTCGTGCACCAGTAGAAATGCAACGGTAATCTAGAGTGGTTGCAGCAAGTTGCTCCTCAGTAGGATTCTTCACAGCATTTCCGTTGCTGTCCTTGACGCGGTTGACTTGGAGGTCGAAGGATTTCAAATGGAGTTTAGAAGGATCTGGTGAGGTTTGGGGAACAGCAACAACAGAAATTGGAGGGCAATGACACTTCTTGGTGAATGCTGTCCAGATGTTCCCGAGTTGGCCAGAGACGACAAGATGAGCTCGACTGCCAGGCTTCATGCCCTCAATGACAGGAACACCCTGAACAGTCGCGTTATCCATATCCAGCAACAGCTGTTGCAGGCTGAAAGACGTGCTGGATATGTTCTGGAGCCTTTTGAGGAGTCGTTGCTTCTTGGCTGGGTTTCGAGCAAAATGCTGCGAGCCATTCAACTCATTGTCGAGACTGGCGTGAACAAGGCTCACCCATGTTTTGAGAGTCCATGGATGACCAGACGGCTGCTTCCAGACATTCCATCTACCATTGGGACTAGCTTGGGTACCCAGCTCGTTCTCAATGACATGAAAGTCGGAGCAAAGAATATTGAAAGTGGCGAAGTTGGCGAGATCGCCAAGCTCGAGAATGGGAGGGAGATCCTTGGGCTCTACACCGGGAGGAAGCCCCATGCGGATCTTGACACCGACGGCGAATCCCACCTTGGTTAGCGCCTGAACCCGAGGGTCTGTATGCGGGGTATCCCGTGGGATCTTGAAGGGATCAACCCCGCCTGTTTTGGCAACAAGGTCTTCCAAGGTGACTGGGACCACTGCATTCGCATTTGAGGGATTCTGGACCAGGTCAGCCGACTTCACAGCCAGCAGCATGCCCTCCAGGGAGATCTGATTGCGAGGCTAAGTAACATACCGAGAGGAAGCAAAAATAGTTATAAGGTAAAGTGTTGTTGTGCAGGTACATGCAGAGATCCGAATTTATGCTCGCTTGGGTAGTTGAGATGACAAAGTCGTAGCCATACTTGGGGTTAGACAGGTTGCAACCAGGTCCCTCGTAAATCTCCATTGTGTTGGCCGGAATAGATAACCCCGGAAGGCAAAATGACGCAAGATAGTTGGGATTTGTGTTTTGGGGATATGATGTGCTAATATAATTAGTGGAAAGCCAAGAGATTATAATCTAGAAGGATAACAGGAAGTCAATTGAAAGTCCAGTGAAGCTGAAAGCTGAAAGTCTTATCATCAGACCACATTGGGAGACAAGCATACGCCACAGGTCTAGATTCCCTAGCTTGACCTGCAAAGCTCGGTGTAAAAAGGCATGTTGTCGTTATGGCTTCAAGCTAGGTGCTATAAACAAAATCTATGGCGCTGACTATCGATATGCTAGAGATAAAGGTAACAAATTGTGCTGCGACGCTTGCTGCTTCGGGATGGTTTCGCTTATCTTTTTATTTTACTGGTAGGATTCTTGAGCACTATTCCGTTTAGGTCTCGGTGGATTTTCTGACCATTTTGGAAGCAGTCTGGACTTTTACTTTGCAGAAGTGGATGGAGATGACTCTCTGGCACGTTTTCACGTGTGGGATTGAAATGTATTAGTAGTGTTTTTGCCATTGACAATAGTATTGAAGCAGGAGACTCCTGATAGTGTGTGGACAGCAAAGTGCTATCTTTAGTTTTCTTGAAACCTAGACTGATATTTGTTAGCAAAACAAGAAAGAGCATTTTTTAAGCCAAATGCTCTAGCTATTAGCTACAGTATAGAGTTCTTAAAACAAGTAAAGAAGGTAGAAAATAACTAAAAAAACAATAGTAAATATTATACACATGCCTATGCATTTCTTACGTCTTATTATTCGCATTGCATTCGTATCGGGTAGGCTCATCACGGTTTGACATAAAGTCCGACGGCATTAACACGGAATATCTGGGAAGCGAATTTGTCATCAATGCTGACTCAGTTTCATTAGCTCTAGCTCAGAATATGGATTTACAAGCAGCCCCAGCAGCCACAGTGGCTAGTGTTAGTGCCGAGAACTGACAAATGACGTCTTACTCAGCTAGGAAAAGTGCTTGGAACCTTCTCGATGGTGGATGTAGGTAAACTGACTCTCGAGTGGATGCTTCGGGCAAGATCATAGCAATTCCATATAGTGAGTAACAGCTTGCGCAAGAACGCACTGCCTAAATCTTAATTATAGAATATCGATGTATAAATGAATCACTTCCGACGTCCTTGGTAATTTTTTTCATCATCAGAATTCAATCTCTTCACTGCTCAATCAATTCAACCAAGCCCAGAAACACAAACCTCCTCCCCTCAGCCAATCAAAAGCCTGAACCATCATATCAATCACCGTTCACAACTCACAAACAAAACACATCAACACAATGGCATTCTTCCTTCCCCCGACCTTCTACAACATCCAGGCTCCTCAGAACCCACTCTATCATCTCCTCCGGGAGCTTGATCAGTCCGTTCAGCAGCCCCAGCGAAAGCGCCAGTGCCAGCCTCAACAGAAGAGCCGCACTCAGGCTTCCTGCCCTGCCTATCGGGTGAACTCTCGCCCATGGGAGCCCCGTTTCGAGGCCCATGAGACTGAGGACTCCTTCGTTCTGTATGGCGAGCTCCCTGGTATGAACAAGGAGCACGTCACTGTCGAGTTCCCTGAGCCTCGCAAGCTTGTCGTTAGCGGCAAGGTTAAGCGATTCACGGAGTCTCCCAAGGAAGCTGAAACAACCACCGAGAACACTGCTCCTGAGGCAGCTACCGAGTCAGATAACGAAGATACCCGAAGCAGAAGCTCTTACCAGGCCACTGTCGAGGATGATGTCGATGACGACGAGTTTGAGGTCTTGAGTCACGCATCAGAGAAGTCAAAGACTGTCAGCCAGCCGGAGCCTGAGACTCTCAGAGAGAAGGCACAGGAGAAGCAGCCCGAGCAGCCCGAAGAGCCAAGACGCTCTGGCTACAGCAAGGAGTTCTCGCGCTACTTCACTTTCCCCACCTATATCAACCACGACGCGGTCACTGCCGACCTCAAGGATGGTCTTTTGACCATAGTCATTCCTAAGGCTACTCCCAAGTCTCAGCGCATCATCATTAACTAAGGGGTCGGATATTGGTATATGGATTTCACGGAATGGCTTTGGTTTAAATATATGAAGGGATTTCTCATTTGTTCTGATCTGGTTGCTAGCTAATTAATTTATCTATTTTCCTATCACTGATTGCCTGCTTGAATCTGAACTAAGGGAATAATTTTCCAGACTACTGTGACATGACTATTATAATTCCACAGTGCCTACCAGTATAGTCAAGCCCAGCACTTTCCCCCATGGTTGATTGCTTCTCCTAACAAGCAAAGAGTGATAGCGGTGTAGCGAGATTTAGAGAGAGCCCACAGTCTATTAGAAATTGAAACTAAAACATTCAAACAGTACATTCATCAAAAACCGTTAAAGTATCGTCCTGCTGATTGACTTGAAACAACAAGGCTGTAGTATAAACCTCACATTTCTGGTTAACTAGGGACCCCGCTGTGACACTTGCATTATCTTCTTATCAAAAGGCACATTGGAACTACCAGACGGCGGCCAACCGATGAAATACTCAGCCGTTTGACCAGTCAGACTGAAGTCAAATCTGATAGCCTTTGTGACCAGGGCCCGCAAGTCCCGCCGATATGTGTCGGACTTGTACATCATACCGACAGAGCGACAGGCAAAGAATAGATCATCTAGCTCTTGGATTACGGGATGAACCCGCTGGTAAGGATGTTCCGGCGCCTTTGCACCACGCTGTAAGACGGCCAAGACATACATATACGAGCTTCTCATTTCTGCTTAGCCGAGAATCTATTTTTGGCCAGACCTGGGGCGGACTCACAGCCTGACTCGTCGTTCTGCAGAAATGTTGGTTTCACAGCCTGATTCTATACAATGTACCTACTATCCTAATAATCCCCTAATTGTATAAAGCTTAAATGCACTAGCTTTGGCACATGAATAATATTTCCCTTAATTTAAAAATATCAATATTATTAACCTAGATAATAAGCCCCGGTGACTCCCATGACTAGGATAACGCCATCGCCTTTGTGATCCATGGTTGGTTTAGCAATTTGTATCCGTAAATCTTGATTTTTATCGTCAAGTCTTTTCTTGCAAGGCTGGCACAAGACGATTTGAGATAAGCATGCCTGTACTTGAGCGCTGATGAAATCAGGCTGCGAGTAAACTGGCTCCCTCTAGAGGCCAAGCCACCCACCACTGCCACCTTAGCGGATTTGTGCAATTTCAGGTAGGCGGGCAAGGCAATGGTCCGGTGTGAGAGTCTGCAAGCCATGCAGCATCAGGCTACGCTTTGTCAATCCGGATTGGATGCAGAATTGAAACAAACCAGCCACGGCGGCTTGGCTACAGGTTCAGCTGAAGTAGGTTGAAATGGCCATTTCACCAGCTAGGCTCGGCTTGGGCATTAAAAAGTCCTCCATCACCTCTTCTGGAATTAGAATCTCCTTCACCTTTTGCGCTCACTACGTATCCAGTCATGGAGCCTTTGCCGCTGCGTGAATTAACTAGAAGACCTTCTGGAATAAGTCACTCCGATCAATACGAAAATCTTGACGATGGCCGCGAAACTACAGGCGAAAACTCGTCTCAAAGTCCAGAAGATGTTCCCGAGGCTCTAGTTGGTAAGTTACCATTACCTAGCATATCGTTGCACCTTGTCAGCTGACCATGGATTCAGACACATTTCTTCCCATCACCGAAGAAGAAGCCCACCAGACAGCCCATCTCCCCAAACTCGACTACCGTCCTCGAGCTCTCAAGAATTGGTACTTGATTTGTTTGATGATCTGGCACCTTCTTTGTATAGGTGCGCTTGCAGTCTTAGTCTACCTCGGACAAACCCAACCGCCTTGGTTCCGGTTCAAGTCTGACTCGAGTCTATGGCTTTATATGCCAGGATTGGTCTCTGTCGTTACCAATATCCTGTGGACGAGTCTCGTGCAATGGTACAATCGTATCATTCCATACTTTAGAATGGCAAATATGCCAATTACAGGCTCCGTTGACGAAGTTGACAAACATCGTTTGATTGAATCATTAAATAATGTGCCTCTTGGTGGTTTCGGTATCTATGATATCCTACTATTACTGAGTACCAGAGACCCATTGTCGGCCTTGGTGTCTCTTTCAACCCTCAGTGGTCTCGCCCTCCTCCAGTTGAAGGCAGGCCTGTTTCAGCTTGAGAAAGATACCGAAGGCTGGCGTATCCGCGTATCAACTTTCTTCGGCTTTGTCGGTATAGGAACATACCTATTTCTATTTCTTATAACGGTTTGGATATTCTTCCACTTTCGCAAACGGAGTACAGGTCTCAAATGGGACCCAACTCCACTTGCCACACAAGTTGGTCTGTTACAAGGTTCCAATATTTTCAACAGCTTGGAACTATTAGACTTCTCTCGGCGTCGCACGTTCGGACATGGCGCGAACGAGTGGCCAGGGAGTCTAGTTCTTCGGCTCGGCTACTGGAAACATGAACAATCCAATCTTATCATTCATGGGGTAAGGTTTGTTTCCCAAAATGACAGTCTGGGGTCTGAAGTCAACTCTTTACAACAAGCCCAACGCCAACAACCCATTGTTTTAGGCTCTTCACTCTGGGATGAACAGTTCAAACCAGATGTGGACAGAATATGGATTGACACCATTGCCGATTGGTGGCTGATCATGACCACGTCTCTTGGAATCATGGTCTTGGTCGCGGCAATATTTGCATTGGCGAGTGGCAGAGTTTTTCATCCTTTCAGACCTTATGCGATTGGCGACGATTTCTTGGATACTTTGGGTCGATTCGTGGTTTTTGGTTTTCTGCCGTCCCTTCTATTTGAACTGTTCACCATCTCCTTCAGGGCGGCAGATACCTACAACCGCACCATGATGCCTGTTCATAATATGACGACATCCCTTTCAGATGAAGAACAAAAGAGGATGTTTGGTTCAGCTCAAACAACCATAAAAGGCGCTACAGCTGCGGAGAGTATGCTTTTGGATTATATTTCCCCCAACGTCACGAGTATCATTCTGCAGGCTTTCCAACGAGGGGATTACAAGATCATTCTCGGATCATTACTCTCAACATTTAGGAGCTCTGTTTTTCTCATCACACCTCGTCTCTTCTTTTACAAAGAGGCTGGGCCTCATGAATTCGATGTTCAAGTTGACATGACGACTTTCTACATATTGTTCGTTACTTTGCTTCTGTTTTGCATCAGCAACTGGATTCTTCGACCACAAGGCCCTGTTAGAACATGTCGGCCTCTATGGAATATCATCGACGTTGCTTCTCTCATTCGAAAAAGTCATATTCTGCAATGTCCTGAGTTCTGGTCAACAGACTGGCGCAATCGACAGGAGCACCAACAAGCTCAAGTAACTCTGGCTGATAGGATCTACCGATTCGGTATCTACCAGGGAACCGACCAGCTTTCGCATGTTGGTATCAGTCTACGTAATGTGCCGGAGTCATGGATGTCCGAGAATAACCGCATTGAGTGTCTTGAGTTATCAATGAAGCTGATCAAGTCGGGACTCACGTATGGCGCTTATGACAGTGTTTCTTCCTCTGCAGTCGATGAATTGATGAGGAACGGGCCTTCGACAAGTACAACTATCACTAGGGTCCGTACAAACCCATATCGCAGTTGGCGAAAGAGACCCAAGACAAGGGTTGTTTCTGTTGAACGAGTTTAATCAAAATGGAATTGAAGTATTACGCTTTTTAGCCTGTTGCTATACGTTGGTGCAATCTACTGTGTCAGAGGAACATTATATCATCTTAGACCACTAAAACTGTAATCAATGCTCACAGAAATTCCAACTTCCTCCACTATATTCTTGCTCCTGAATTGACGTCCTTTCATCCATTAACTGTAGCCTTAGCACCTTGGCTTCTTCCAGCCCCATAGGCCATTCCGCGTCGCTGGCCTTTTCATTGACGCTATCAGGCAAGGACTCGCCATTGTGTAAGCGATGCTGGTCCCACCAATTCTTCTGCTGTGGTGGCACGTTTGACGTGCTGATGATAGGTATAGCTGGATCAACCAAAAACAGTGCAAGAATCTTCCTGTGGCCTGGCTTCGTCCGGTCAACTAGCTTGAAAGGTGAGACACGATGTTGCATGAGGTTCGGGAAGAAAATCGCTCTTCCAGCCTTGGTGTGCACGGAGCCAATGTCTTGCTGTCGATCTCCATCTCTCTCGATTGCAAACGTTCGGTAAATCGGGCCATGTTCGTATTGGTTGTAGTTTATCTCGTCTGAGAGATCTTCAGTATTAGTACGGAAGCTGAGAGTACAGTCTGTAATATTCTCGCTATCGTAGTAGTATAGTGCTGTACTAACGATATGCTCGTTAAGCTGGCCTTCTGTATGCCATGAACCACCGTCGTAAGAAGGACTTTCTGGCGTCAGGTGAATATTGGCCAGCTTAACGATAACCTGGATCTGTTTCTTGTCCTTAAAAAAACCAGTGGTTTTGACATCGCCAGGCGTGATCTTGACATAACCAGCAGCGTTTGGGTCCGCATCAGGAACGTTGACGCGGTGTGTTGACTTGAACCATGCCTCGTCTAGTTTCCTCCGCTGTGATCCCTCAAAGTAGCCGTGCTCTGAATCAGAATCATCCTGTTCAGAGTTATCCTTGTCAGAGTTATCCTTGTCAGAGTCATCCTGATCAGATTCATCCTGATCAGATTCATCCTGGTTAAAGGAACTTTTGTCCCTTGATTCCTTACAAAACTCGGATATGTCAGACACGTCGTCGATGTCACTCAAAGACCAACGAGAGTCATCCTCATATTTCTTACCCCCAGGCTCATAAGGATGTCGAGGTGCCTCATTCTGGCCCAGAGGACGGTCCCACGGCTTGCAGCCGCATTTAACATTTTCTTCAGCCTGACAATCAAGTATTGCTTCTTCAGTCTGAAGTCGCTGGACAGCGAACTCATCCTGCCAGCGATAAAGTATGTCCCAAGCTGGCAAGGACTTCTTGATAAACCTCTCGATAATAGGGTATAAGTGTGCATGTTCTTCAGGATGCAGATTGTTGATATAACTCGCGACCTTAACCCCACCTGTTGCAGGATCCAGTATAACATCGCAAGGAAGCCACTGGAATCTTTCGGAAAAATCGCTGAAACTTTGTCCATGCAAGCCGTCAACGGTAGGCGTACGGATCATGACAGCTTGTCCCTCGGTAGTAAAAGCATCCTTCAAACCAATGACACGGTCCAAAAGGATTCTGGACCGGCCATACGTTAAAGGCCAGAGGGAGGGGTGAACGAGATCGAGGACTTTCCCATGACTCCCAGGGTGCCAGTCCTGTTTCTCGGGCGGTACATCCTCCAATACCTTGATCGCTTCTTGGAGGGACTTTGCTAGTTCAGCGGTCATGATGGTATCGGATTTAAGCACGGCGACGGAATAATCATAAACAGGAACAAGACCCGTTTTCTGATGTATGTCTGCTTTGATTCGTAGTTCTTGAATACACTAGGGACTATTGTCAATATCTCAAGATAGAAGAATCGCATTATTAACTTACAGCGTCAGCCATAGCGGAAGTAAAGTCAGCATATTGAAGGTAGGATTTCCAGTCCATAGCCAGAACTTCCTTTTTCCACTTAGTTGCGATTTCGTTACCGTTGATCTTCTCCCACCATCTTGGTTTATCAGACAATTCATCTGTGAATTTCAGCATACAGCATTCCCGGATAAGAAGGACAACAGCGTTCCAGCCATCATCAATGTCATTAGGAAACAGTATGGGGAACCGGTCTTCCTCATCAGGCACGTGATCGAGAGGTAAACCAAAGCCTGGTTTGCGCACGAGTAACTCATCTTCCTGTATTGATCAATGTATAAGCAATTAAGAAGTCTTATCGAAGACGAAGTGTAACTTACCATATAAGATTGCTCCAAGGTCTTGGAGGATTGCCCGCAGTGCGCAAATTTGGCGTGCTTAATGAGCAAAGCCAAAGTCTGTAAAGAAAACACGTTGAGATCAAGATCGTTTTCTTTGGTGATCCAATGTTTTGCTTCCAGGGGCGTTGGGTCATTTGCTCCCACCCATTGCCCGAAGCCTTTCCACTGCTCTTCGGTGAGGTTTCTGACGACATCGTTATCCCATAGGAGCTTCTCCTGAGCGGGTGTCAGAGCTGGGCCTTGAGGATAAGGTAGCATCGTTGTTGTGACAGAGTTAAGACTGCTGAAGATATCAGGAAGTATCAAGTCCTTTATGTTGCGATTTCTGATTTTATATTCTCTTGAAGTTTTTTTCTCTTTAGGCATCCATGAGCATGGACTCCACTAAACAAGACCAGTAGTGTTTTTTTAGCCTAGAACTTTACAGGCCAATTGAGAGACTAAGCTCTTGCTTGGTGCCTAGATGCTTAATTTTAGCCTTTTTAGGTAGTTTAAAGTTTAAATTGTTATGGAAGCAAGAGCACTGAACATTATAGCGAAACGAGGATGGTGCTGAAACAAGGCACTATGGGCTGTCGCTGCGCTAGTATTCTTTTTCACCTTTAACCACATAAATAATAAAACCTACTACGTTGATAAGATGGGCAAGAACTCCCGAAATTCTTTTTTCTACAGCCAAAATTACCGTGCCAGAGCTGTACCCGAAAAGTGTGCCTTTAAAATTGTATACAGTGCTGAGAATCCAGTCCCAAACAGATCGAACTCTGCCGTATTAAGCTTGGATCGGATTGGGTGTGATTTGGACAAGCCTATTGCCTAATGGCAACCAGTAGGGGATCCATCGGAGGGATGGAGAAAGCATATCGATCTTGAGCTTACTATGGGAATGCAAGGCGAACCGAAGTGGGAGGTTCGCGCTGGGTCTAATAAGCATGAATAGATACTCACATCGCGGGCCTCACACGTGAATACAAGTTTAATATCGAGTATACTAGTTAGTACAACCACATATCAACAGGACTCTCAGCCGGAACACCCTGCTGTCTTTTGACCTAGTAGATTAATTACCACTACTCCATAGGTGTTCGAGTTTGAACATGCGCCAATTGTTAGAGATCAAAGGAGCAAATTGTATTACAGGTGTTATTTAGTCGAGATTGACTAGAAGTGGCTCATCTGAGGGAAACTTCTTGCCACCCAAATTCAGGCTTTTCCAGCATCTCTCCGTTCATAGTCCCATAAACATAACCACCTCCAACAAACTCATATGAATCATTCTGCGATATACTTGGCCGTAATACGACAGGCAATCTGCATCCCTTCAAGATCCAAAGAGAGTCACCAGGGCGGGTCATCTTTGGCAGCAGTGCAAAAAGACCCTTCCCAGTTTTATAGAAACCCAATCCTCTTACATTGTGGATACGATGGAACAGCTCCTGCAAAGTAGATGTTTCATCTTGAAATTCAGAAATGATCCTCTCCATAATGGTCTCTTCCTCGGTGGCCTTTTTTTCAGCCGCCTCTTCTCTCGCCGTGTTTTGCTCAGCATCTTGAGAGAAGGCCACGCGAGGCAGAGACAATCCCATACGCAGCATGTCCTTGAATTCTTCGTCATCGGGGCTCATGGTGTCTTGTTTGTTGTAATCCATCATCACCTTGAGGGCCGCTTCGCGGACAGGATCAGCAGTTAGAGGATATAGTGTATCCAAGTCACCGACCGACGATTCAGGCCCGACGAAAAAGTTGAAAGCTTGTTGAATCCAATGAGTCATCGTAACAAAGTTGAAAGGATCAGGAGCTCCATTAGGCGACTTGTCTGTAAGATCGTCGATATAATGGCCTTGGACAAAACACTGGTCACTATCATCTTTGCTGAAGTCTACAGACCACGTGCTTGCTGGTCCTCCTGCTGCATGGCATGCAGTACTTGCGGGACGTCCCATCCAGATATGCTTCAATGATTTTGGTGCAGAAAGATCTCTTATCCAAGAAGGGTATTCTTGGATACGACCAGGTAGACCAGCGCAAAGCAGGAGCTCTCCTCCTGAATCGGTCTGCAATGCATATTTCCAGAATCTCATCGTTATGTCCCTCATTGAGCAAGTATAATCAGGCCGAAGACTGAGTGCTTTCTCTTTGTCATCCTCATCGATCATGCCGAGGATACCAAAATAACGGTCCCGGGGCACACTGCAGCCGTGGGAGCAAAAGAGCACCATGGTCATCGACAGGCTTGCTTGATTCCTCTCCACACCGCTAAGGAGTAGTTTGACAATGTGGTTGAACTCTCGGCCATGTTGCGTATTGAGATCGATGGATCGATATAAACGAACGAGACACATGGAGTTGTATGATGAGAAAACGCTCGTTATGTCCTCGTTGGTGTACTCGGCTTGATCCCACGGCCATTTAACTCCTTTATACCATAAAGTACCTGCCCAGAGCTGTCCCCAAGGGATTTGCCGACGCCCAACGATCATGACTACATCACGTCCAAGGACAAACTCTTGCACGACCCAAAGGCGGTGAAACCATGGCGTAGAGATGAATTCAAGATACCTCGCAGGCCATTCCTTTCCTTCGACATCTTCAATAGCATCTGCCTCCTCATCTGTTGGGTATAGGATACCCAAGAGCTTTGCGGTTGACTCTCCTGAGAGGGCCATGGAGTCCCCTTGACCTAAGACCAGTCCGCGACGGATGTTTCGTTTCCAATAGCGCTCTATGGCGTCGAGTATAAGTTTGAAGTTCTCTGTTTCTTGGCCAATGTCGCACAGAACCCTTATGGCAGAGCTGTAAATGATGCCCATGAGAGACACTTGGACTTCTTTCTCTGCCATATCTAACTGGTTGATGCAAAGGCCATCAGCCCAGTAAAGGTGGGACTTTTTCTCGTCGCGAAGTCGGCGTAGAATAGAAGCGAGTGATGCTGTTATCGGGATGGACCCGTGAGTGGTGAAAAAGGTGTCTGTGAAGGTTGGCTGGCCCCAAACATAGGAGATCGCGTCAAAGCAAACGTATTTCTCTAGGTCTATCGGATCTATTTGAGCTGCAGTGCCTGCTTTCTGTCGTGGAGGAAGCTCTTCCAAGCTTTTGACAATAAGCTCGCCATTGAGCTGATCTGCTTCTTGGCCAGGGTTTAGGTGTAGCAGTCTGATCTGTCCAGCGCTGAGTGGGACGTATTCGTAACGCAGAAGTTCGGAGTCAGTCGCTACATTCTTTGGACGTAGAACGAAAGGAGTTGTGCCCATTTTCACAGCAAAACGCACGAAACTTGATATTTTCCAGTCTTGAGAGCCTCGAATTCAGTGCTGACAGGCCGTCATAACCCCGCAGGCCAAGGATCCTGCATGACGAGCCACAGCCAATCACGATTGCGGTCTCATGATTTGACCCATTTGAGCGGCTTGAGCCTCAAAGAACCATCATTAATTTGATTCTTGGTCCGTGACAAGCCTAGGAACGCAATTCACGTATCCGAGTAATCAATAGTTCCTTACCATTACTCGTTCAATAAGGAGATTTGGGTATCTTGATGCTTATAGAACTTAAGCGCATGGAACACGAATAGATATATTAACAGCCTTCTATGTTAGACCGCTTAATTAATACTCAACAAGGCTGTATATGAGAAGACAGATCATCCAATAAATGGATAACACTTCTAAATCTACACACTTCGTATTTCACATAATATGCTATAAACAGAGAATGCCAATACGTGCATCAGAGAGAATAGTATTAACTGATAGCTTATATGTACAAAGAAAACAAACAGAAGATAGTACCAGCTATATGTCATGTTCTACACAACCTCCATGTACTTCTCCTCACCCAGACTCAACACTTAGCAAGAGGCACCAGAGGGAATACCCTTGCACTTGGTAGAGGTCTTTCCACCAGTGACCTTGTTGTTGGTCCAGGTCCAGTTCTTGCAGCTGGCGCAAAGGATGTAGACATCAGTTCCGCTGGACTTGACAGTTCCGGTGACCTTGTTGATGGTGACGTCGGTGATGGGGACACCAGAAGTAGGGGTTCCAGTAGGAGAGCCGTTCTCGTAATCCTGCTCAATGACGATACCGTACTTAGCGATGTTAGAGAGAGTGATAGTGTCGTACTTGACATCGGAAACGGAACCAGTAGCGCCAGAAACGGTCTTGATGCGGACACCGTTGTCGGAGTTGGAGATGGCAGAGTTGAGGATGCGGACGGTCTTGACGGTGTTGTCAGAGCGTCCACCGACGGATCCGATGGAGAGACCGTGGCCACCACTGCAGTTACCGCCGGTGAAGGTGATGTTGGTGCCAGAGTTGATGGCGAGACAGTCGTCCTGATTCTTGACGACAGCTCCAGAGATGTATACACCAGTAGAGGAGCCAACGTCGAAAGCATCGGTGTTGTGTCCGCCGAGAGAGTCGCCGGCAGAGTTGTCCATGTGAACGCCATAGACGCCCAGGTTGGTGACGCTGTTGATGCTGAAAGCCTGGACAGGGGTGTTGAGAACGTTCAGGTTCTTGATGTTGGAGTTCTTGAGGGAGTGGGCGCTGAAGAACTTGGGCTTTGTCTTGCCGCCGTTGCTACCCTTGCCATCCCACCATCTCTTACCATCGCAGTCGATGGAGTGTCCAGAAGCTCCCTCAATGAGCAGGTTGTTACCAGTGAAGGAGATGAGAGGGCCCTCCCATTCAGCATAGCCGAAAGTGGTCTTGCCCTGGAAGATGACGTGAGTGCCATCGTTGAGCTTGGTCAAGTCGAGAGTGGTCTTGGCAGGAACTGCAATGTTGTTGAGGGTGATGGTAGAGCAGCCAGCCTTGTTCTTGATGGCAGTAGCGGCATCGGTGAAAGTGCAGCTGGCACGAGGCTCAAGAGCTGGGGCTGCAAGTACAGAGGCGACCAGGCCGCTGAGAAGGACAGTTGAAGAGAACATGTTAATGAATGTAATGTTTTAAAGAATGGAAGTTTTGAGAGAAAGTGTATATACGAAGTGAAGTATACTGCTGAATGGAATGCTGATGCCAAGAATAAGATAGTTGATGATGCCAGGAGCATGCGGCTCTCTTATATACCAAGTGCACTCCCTTAACTATATCTGAAGCGCGCATTCGAAGCTTGAATCATGAGGTACCCGCGTATAGATGCCGTTCAGCCGTGACAATGGCCCGTGTTTACAACATCATCGGCCCTGCATCTTGATTAGGGATCGCGAGTTTGGTTCGGGAATTACTAGAGTGCTCCACATCGCCCCCAATCTACCGGGGTTAAGATTGAAACACTAACATCGACGCCACAAAAAGTTTAGTCAATTGGTGGACTGCATTTTTCCAGAGCAAACCTGTCAGGCTGTCATGTTTCACCATCGAGTCTGGAATCTGGACCATCTCGGATGCCCGGCACATTCAACGTATTCCAGCTGTTTCTCAAACGACTTTTAAATAAGTAAAACTGCTGCACGATGCGTGACATCGTAAAGTGGGAGATGCAATTCGATTCCTTAATTGCACTAGCCACTGTAGCTTCCCCCAATGCTTTCGGCAATAAGGCACAGTCGGTAATTCTTCTCATTCGTGGATGCATTTCCCCAGATTATGTGATCGCATGAGCTGGCACGACCTTCTTCATTAGCAACGGAATGGAGAACTCTATTCTCTTTAGAATTTAACTCTACTAAGTTAACTTTGATTACGCCTCCTGTAAATCTAACACTAAATGTTGTATAGATTATCTTTTCTCTCTAGCTCCGATGTGTGAATTAGTGTAATTGGGGGCATGGGCATGGCGATTTGAATGGGGGGGAGCAAGCGTCTAGAACTTTTCAGAACATGTTTCTATTATTTCTACTACTTACATTTTGTAAATATAAAACTGCCTTAAGTTAGTAGCTAACGTAAAAAAGACTTTATATAATAAGATCTACTTTAAATAAACAAGTTACTATATTCTGTAATTATTTATATTGCTTTAAATTATATTTACAGTTACCAATATGCCACGTGGTTTTGTAGGGTATGTACTTCATATACTTCAGAAACGCCCCAGGCCGCAATTCGAAGTTCGTAAGATTATGCTCCCCAGGATATGGCGGTCTTCTCCGAATGGTTACAAGGACTATCGCACCTGTTTGAATGCATTGGTAAGCTCTTATCAGGGCAGTTACAGGAACAAGCTCTAGTACATCAGATTTAACACTGCCAACTATGACACTGGTTGTCGAAGTAAGGTAAACTTTGGGTTGCTATAGCTGCAGCCTATTGCTAATATCGTGGGCATCCCCGAGGTAATATTGCAGCGGTCCCTGCACTGAGAAGCGGATCATGAGGAACCGAGAATGAGTGCACTTAAAGTGGCCGAATCCGATGGTGATTGCATACCTCCCATTGCCATTTGAGTAAAGTAACTAAAAGACTCTAGCACGGTATTATGCTTGCTCGTAGCTCCTCGTGACTGTACGTCCAAGCCGAGTACTTTACTATTGACGATTTGTCGCATCGTTTTCACGTATACGGAAACAAATCTATGCCTTTACTCAGACCAAATCGAACCGCATAACCTAAGATCTCAAGGATGAGTCCGCACGCCATGCCTGCTATGTAACCCCATGTTTTGTGCTTTTTCCCAGGAAAGAGCTGAGCTAAGAGTAAAAGAAAAAGGCAAACCAGAAAAGGGGCATTAACCTGGATACTGTATTTGTGACACATGTTGACTGGAGATACGTGTCGGGATCTATGTTCAAGAGCGATCACAAGAGAATACAAAGCGTATAGTGAGACCAAAGCAGAGATGAGGAGCCTATATATTTAATGAGAGTGGAAAGAAAACCGGACGCCTAGTCGGGACTTTTAACGAAGCCTTAAATCTCCACGCATCGAGGCTGTGGCATTTTCCAGGAGTTATCGCACTTTGGCTCTCACGTCACAGCAGGTCATATGGCAAGATGTTGCCCTGGTATCAACTACCAGCTGTAAGTCATCACATAAAGCTAACTCAAATAGACAATCAATTCGAAGCTGCCATCCCTCGAACAAGATAATGGGTCGAAAGAGTATGCTTTTGTCGCAGTGGGTCATCCCTGAGCCAATTGGTCATGTCATTTAGCAAAGGATGTCTAACGCACAAATCATGAAGTCCTTCAACCCATCAGTTTAGTCTAGCTTATCAAAAGACGTAATACGTGTGATAAGTTAGCGCCATGTTTGGATTAATAATGCCCAGAAGTTCAAAGTAATTACCTAAAACGTAAGCTTGGTATCTGTGGCCCAAACACTGGAGCTGCCTGTAGTGAAGGCTGCCAGCAGACGACTTGCTCCTGTGATCCGATCGGGCAAGAACAAAGCCACGCTTATCTGACCATCTTCATTTCGTGAACCAGAGAGGACACTGGGCAAAAGAAACACGCTGAGTATTGGTATCTGTGTAGCTGCGATACCATCTCTCAGCTGAAATAACTCTTCCCGTCGTCTATTTGCAATTGCGAAAAGGACGTTGGAGAAAACGTAACAGTCTGGAAACATATACATGGGACCACAGCACGGTAAAGGGGGGCGATAATTATAAAGCGTCCTCTTTTGAATGACCCGTTTGGTTATTTCCCTCCAGTGGACGCGAGGGAGCCAGGACTGGGAACTACGTTGGCTGCAGCGTTTGTTCTAGCATGGTCAGGCTTGGCCCTCCCTACATTCATCCTTCTCGGTCTCAAGAAAACGCTAGGACCCTCTCGTACCACTATCTCTCGACAGTCCCATTAGCTCACACAGGGGACCGATGGAAACGCTTACTTACAGGTTCTTACTGCCTGATATTTTGGAACACCGGAGTTGATCTGCTAGGCAGGCGTAGGCGTCTCAATCGCCGATTATATTGGGGCCCACCATCGCGAGGACCCGACAGCACCCAGCTCGCTACTTAGATTCAGTCTTGATCTTTCCGCTCTTTATTCGCATGGGAAGCCTCACTCTTGAAGCTGCTCTCAACTACGCAACGACGATGCATGATTGTTGTGCATGGGGCGCTCTTATCCTATCCATGACACACCAAGCGATACATTCCTTAATCGACACCATCGCAACCAACGAAATCTTTAGCCCAGTATCTGGAAGCAAAGTTATCCATCTATTCCTGGCCATGTTGTAAGAAGTAGGTGCGTTGGCTTCAGTCGTTTGGACGATAATGGGACTGCTATCAGAAACTAGAGAGACACAAGCGCGCGTTCCAAGACCTAGCAAGGAAGAGAGAAACCCTTGACAACTTGACAAATAGCAATGCAAGTCGATAGCTCCGTAAGTAATAATACATGGATTCGCAGTAGGAGTGGCTGAACCAAGTCAGCGGATTCCCCGAAGTCTAGCGTGTGCTCTGGGGCTGGCGGCTACTCTTTTACGTCCGACATTAGGCGTTCACGTCTCGCATGCCTTTGCCGGTCAAGGCGTTGGAACCAGCGGCACGGTCAATTCAAGCTCAACCTAGAATTTTGATACCTCGCTAAGTGGCATTTCTGAAGTTCAACACTGCTATTGATCCAAGCGATGTGCAGGTTGAAAAATAACGAGCAGCAGCAAAACGTGTTGATCGATTGTTTTTGAGTTGTCTCTGGGGCTGGGGTTTTTCATTCCGCCAAGTTACTTGGAAGCATTTGGGGTACCTTCGTTAGTTGTTTCCTGGGGCTATTCCAGACTAGGTGTGGCTGTGTGGGGCAGAGCGTACGCGATCCTCGGCAAATCCGCCTATGACAGCTACGTTGGCGTATGAGCCGCGTGGTGACATCAACGAAATCAGCAAAAGCTACACATCAACAGGGCCGAAAGCTATCATAAGATTACTGACAAGCGCGCGGGAACTGTTTAGTCAAGTAACTCAAGTTGGAGTCCTGACAAATGCGGTCTGATTTGCAGTGCGCTTACAAATGTTATTGAGCTTACGCTTTACCCTCTTGGCTATGTAGGATCTGCAATCATCTTAAATACCCAGTGATGATTTGTCCTGTGATACGTATAAGAGGTGTTTATCACACACCACTCCAATATCTACTCAAGTCACAGACTGCCAAATATTCTTGTTTTTCAATACCTTCCAGAGCACCAGACTTACCCGCCATGTGGCCACGACTCTCGTACATCGTGTTGTTGTGCACGTCCTCTTTCAAAGGCATAATCGCAGCCGCAAAGCCTGTCGATAGCTGCTCGTCAACGACTGCACCTCGTGTTAATTTGGGCTATGCTAAATACGAAGGTGTAGCCCTTTCCAATGGTGTCAACCAGTTCCTGGGTATGCGGTATGTTGATAGAACACTCTCACCTCGACATGCTGCTGATGTTAGCTCAGATATGCCGCCCCGCCCACGGGGTCACGCCGTTTCCGGTTGCCTGATCGACCCCTCAATGAAACGCATTTAGTCCAGGCTCACAAGGTGAGTTTTATCACTTACAGTCTAGAACTATATCTAATCTTCAAATACTAGCACGGCGCTGTCTGTTATGGAGTTACCCCATCTGTTCCGACCCCCGACTTGGAGTTCTCAGAAGACTGCCTGTTTATCGACGTATACGCTCCGAAAAATGCGACCTTCAACAAAGATGGTGGCCTTCCAGTCATGTTGTGGATTCAAGGTGGTGGATTTGTCCAGAACATCAACGCAAACTACAATGGCTCCGGCCTCATCGAAGCAACCCAGGGAAACATGATCGTGGCTACCTTTAACTACCGTGTTGGACCGTACGGGTTCCTTGCCAACCATCAATTGAAAGAAGAAGGAAACCTGAACGTGGGACTTCACGATCAGATGGCCGCTATCGAATGGATTCATGAACATATCTCCAAATTCGGAGGCGATCCGAAAAAAGTAACACTTTTCGGTACTTCAGTTGGTGGAGGCAGTGTCCTTCTACAATTACTGGCATACGGAGGCAAGTCTACAAATAGCACTAAGCAGTGGAGTGCAGGAATTGCCGAGTCTATGTATCTGCCCTCAGTCTACACTGTTGATGAGATGCAGTTCCATTACGATCACCTGCTTAAGGCTACGAACTGTAGCGAGTTGGAATGTCTACGTCAGTTGCCTATTGAACAGTTCCAAGCCAAGAATGTGGCTGTCCCTTTCCCCGGTCAACATGAGCCTGCCCTCTTTGGATATGGTCCGACCATCGACGGTAGCCTTCTCCCAGATCGGCCTTCCACTTTGCTTCAACAAGGACGGTTTGCTAAAGACAAACCAATGATCCTGGGATCCTCCAACACGGAAGGAACGGTCTTTGCACCTCAGGCCAATACTACTGAAGATGTTAACCATTTCCTAACGGCGCAACTCCCTGGTCTGACAACAACGGCCCTGAGTCGGCTAAACCACCTTTATTCAGATATACCAGCCACGTATCCCAATTTCAACGTCACGCAAGCTCCACTATACTACAGAGCGGCAGAAATGTTCGGCGATTCCTCCTTCCTTTGTCCGGCTTTCCACTTTGCGGCCGGTCTCCATTATGCTGGTGTTCCAGTGTACTTATATCTCGATCGCATCTTTGATCCGGTCGAGGTCCAGGCTGGGTACATTGTGCCACATACTTTCGACACGCAGGCTGTCTGGGGACCCTCATTCGCCATAAACTACGCTGCTCTGCCGGGGGCCACGAGCTACGAACCAGGTCAATCTAATGCTGCGATAGTACCTGTAGTGCAGGCTTTCTGGACTAGTTTCGCTCGGTCTGCTGGCAATCCTAACATCCTGAGGGCCAACGGGACGCCGTTTTGGAAAGAATCCATGGGCGGTAGCTTTCTTAACATCGAGACGAACAATACTAGGATGGAGCAAATAAGTAGCTCATTATCTGAGAAATGTGCTTACTGGGCGGACCTTGCGGCGGAAATAAAACAGTAGGTTTTTGGGGTTACAATTCCTTGATATAAATAATACTGGCAACTATGGCGAGTTACTTCACTGGAGTTGCTGGTCTATATAGTTTGTATAATGTGGTTTGAATCTATTACCCCTGGCAACTTTGCTTTTCTACCTTTTAAATTATAAATAACATCCATGAGCTGCATCCAGTAAGGCTTACTATCTTTATAAAGGGCCTTAGAGGTCTGGACTAAACTAGTTACCTTAGACTTGTAAATCGGGGCTCCTGCTAATAAAAATCTTAATTCTTCCATTGCATTCCAGACATCTATGTAAGAACGGGTCTTGTTATAGAACTCGCTTCGTGACTTGAAGCTAAATACTAAGTCAGAGTCTGGTGGGTGTGTTGGGTGGCGCGAACCTGCCTGACACAGTACTCTATATCTTTAAAGTGTCAGAATATGGTTTCATTCTTTGCTTGCGATTATATTACGTAAACGAAAGAAGGTAAATTCTGATTATATAAAAGCCACATACAATTTACCGGGATTTAAAACCTTGGAATCTAGGTCTTGTACATCCAATTTCTGGAGACGTTAATTGGTATCCAGATAGGACCAGCATAGTACCTAGGGTCTATCTGGCCTAAGTGAAATTCTGTACTTCACCACCTCTGGATCCTCGTACTCTTCCATCCACCGAGGATCAAGAGTAATGCTCCATTGCCTCACATGGACCATGTCCTGGTTGTGGAGGTCTGCAAGGGACTCATGGAACTGAGTGTCCTCGTGTCTCTTTTCTGGAGTTGCCGTCCTTACCCACTTCTGCATATTATGTTCTTTCGCGACTTCATCATCGACCCATATACGAAGAGGGTCTTCGCTGTATCCTCCCATCTGGATCATTCTCTTATTCTCAATGGAGAAGGCATTTGTGAATGTGAGCCACTTGTCGCGACGCGCATTTGCCCAGTAGTCAAGTAGGTCTTCTGGTGCTCGACCGTTGATCACGGCACCGAGAGCGCGGCCGAGGGGGCCTGCGTCCAAGAGGCCTGTAGTTAATCCCAGTCCTCCAATAGGGTTGTTGCTCTAGGCTATTAGTCAGTAAATCAGATGAACTCGCGGGATATGGTTACAAAGGTCTCTGGGAATCAGTACGCACATGAGCTGCATCTCCCGCCAGCAAGACCCTCCCCTTCTTGAAAGTCGAGGCACATCTCTGATGAGGCTTGTACTTGTTTAGCTCCACGAGCTCGTATTCGACAGGCCAGACTGGAAAGATATGCTTGTAGTGCTCATCTATCTCCTCCCGAATCTCATCGTTTGTCATTCCCGCCTTAACACCAAAGGCACAACGCCAAAGACCAGCGTGGTCTAGAATACATACGACGGACCAGTGAACAGGGTCCATGATAAAGTTGGCTGTAGAAAACCCATGCTTCATGAAATCGAAGCGTACGTTGGTTGCGACAAAGTCTTCCTTGGGCCAAGAGAAGCCGTCAAATGTGATGTCAGAGAGTCTCCGGACGGCTGATCCAGCGCCATCGGCCCCTACCAGCCAGTTGCAGGTGTATCTGATCTCGAGGTTTGTGTTAGTGTCTACAGCCACGACTTGGACTATATCCTGTCCCACGTCGGTGTTGATTTCAGTGACCTTCTGGCAGAACTTTATCCCAGCATTGTATTTATTGAGGAGATGGTCGACCAAGATTTTGGCTAGCTTGGGTTGCGGGCAATTGAGTCCGGCAGGGAATCTATCGGCATCTTGAGTTTTGGTGATAGAAGCGACCTTCTCCTTGTTCTTCCAGAAAGTCATGACATCATTGAGAACAGACTCCTTTCGGACATCGTCGAGTGTTCCAGATTCGAGCAGTTCCGCCTGTGCACAAGGCTGATAAACAGCTGCGCGAGGAGACTGGTCGACTTCGTGGTTTCTCTCTAGAATCAGCACTGGCACATTGAGTTTAGCCAAATTGACTGCCGTGATTAAACCAACCGGACCTGCCCCAACAATGATGACCGGACGAGGTTCTGAGTTAGGGGAAGACATGATTTCGTTGATGATAAGCAAAAGTTGACGTTTTTGTAGGACGCAGATCCAATATTTTGGAAAAAAGATATTGTTGGCTGGTTATATAATAGGAATGCCTGTAGGAAAGGAAGCAAATCAAGCCTCTCCTCTTTGTCCCACATACGAGAACCTGTATTTTGGCAGATCCAGGGTATTTAGAAATGGTCTGCTGAGCTGACCCCACAAAGCGCCAAGACAGAGGTTGCGAGGGGTAAGTAGCATCAAGAGCTCAAGGCCCACCAAGTCCAGCATAGCACATGAGCAAGTGGAACCAGGTAAATATTTATTTATTTTTATATTTATATAACAGACACACTTTAGTCTTTGCCTTGTAGAGATGTTTTATTTTCACGCTACTTAGTCTTCCCCATCCAAAGTATTGAGGAAGCATCTTGTCTCTCCCAACCCATTAATCAACTACTGGTAAGAATTTATTCCTAGTTGGGGGGTCGTTGACCACCATCCCCTTGCTTGGCCGTTGTAAATTATGCTGTGCCAGCCTAAAATATATCATTGAGATGTCATAAGCTTTCACTATCAATTAACTTACTTTCTTCTTCAAGCTTATCTTACCTTACTCAAGATAAGACACTGCACAGTGACTAACTATTCTGGGATAGCTGCTGGAAAAGCGGGGTCCATGCAAGTCACGTCGCTGCCAAGATTGGGGAACGAACATGCATTCATACTCATCAACATCCCTTATCTCATACCTAGTGAGCTCCCTAACTGACCCAATACGACCGCCAGTTACAGACCTAGTGGTTATGGAACAACGAAGACGCGTCTCCCGAGCGTAAGATTCCTAGACAAGCCCAGGAGGGATATACCAAATTCGTCTAATGTCGGATACGATAGGTGCGATGAATGTCGTCGATTGAAAGAGAAATGTGAAAGCGGCTTCCCGTGCCGCAGATGTTCCCATCTCCAACGACAATGTAGATATACAGATCCGACCCCGAAACCTCGTGAGTTTCGGGCCTACGTTCCGAGGTGAGCAGCTTCATCGATTGTCGAGAGCATGTCTGACAGCTCGAAGAGAAAGCCGTCGGAGACCAGATACGAGCCAACTGATTGAACGTTCAAAGTACATGGAGCGGATATTACGGCGCACCATGCCAGGAGTGTCGCTTGACACAGAGAACCTCTCTAACATAGCAGACAGACTTGAAGCCGAGCATCAGAGTCTCAATCCGGGCTTGGATGGCCCGAGGGACTTGGAAGGGCTGGGGGACAACTTGGAAGCCTTGGAGATTGATGATGAGGCGTGCACGATGCAACCGGTTGGAGATACGGCAGCGTGTTGGTTGCCTCACACTTGACTTGCATTGAAGACGGACACTAAAGGATTACAGATTTCTCAGGAGAATTCTCTTACTGGAACTTCTCCATGCGCATCAAAAACCTCATCGAGAGCCAGATACAAGAGCCGGAGAGCCGACGGGTATATTATACTACCAACGGGTAATACCTATGATTTATACATCATTAACTAATAATGTGCAGGGGGCCAATAGTCAGAATGATGACTCGGATGGTTATCCACGGGCGCATCATCTACGTCCTGGGCGCAGTCACTTGTCCGAAGCCATATCATCGTTCCCTCCTGCCAGCATATCAAACTTCCTGGTGACAGTCTTTTTCAAGTTTGCTGAGAGCTATCTCTTCTTCGTTGAACAAAGCTGGGTTTTTGAGAAATTAGATCTGCTCTACAAGAGCCCTCAACGTCTGTCCCAACCTGGTAGTGAAGCGACGGTCAGCATCCTCCTGACCGTCCTTGCCATTGGAACGCAATACGCTCATCTTGAACACACCGACGGTTCCAATAACACCTCAACACCAGGCCTCTTGGAAGAAGAGATAGGCGCCATGTTTTACCAACAAGCAATTCGGCTGCTCCCCGAAATCATCGAGATCTCATCCCTCGAAAGTGTGCAGGCATGCCTGTTGTTCGGATACTATTCAGTGCCGATTGACGCTTCTGGCCTTGGTTTTATATACCTTAACCTGGCTACCAGATTAGGGATGCAGAATGGCATGCATCGAAAATGCAGCAACAGCGCCTTTAACGCAAGCGTAATCGAGACTCGAAACCGTGTTTGGTGGACGATCTACGTGGTGGAAAGGTAAGCTATATCTTCCCCAGACTGCACTCCGCTGACCAGAGAGAAGAAAGATATCTATTTTTCACGGCCGGCCCATCTCGGTGTCTCGGTCAAATATCGATGCCACTCTACCAGTACATCAAGAGGGTTTACAATCAGATGATGAGCGTAAACGAGCTTCTTTTTCAAGAGTTTCTGTACAGCTGATGTACTTTCTCGAAGACATGTATCACGAAATGTAAGCTGAGAACAAGCCTCCACGCATAAGACAAGATACGGTTACCTATGAATAACACCTATACAGAAACATCTTGCGCAATTGTCGGAAGCGAGAGATAGTCACAATTGTATCGCGACTTGTGGCCAAAAAGGACAGTTTGATCACATGGTGGCAATCTCTCCCTCCGGATACGATCGGCGCGAATGAGCAACCAACAATGACACAGTCACGTTCGGTGATGCACCTGAGACTCGATTACTGCCTGGTGCGTATGTTTGTTGGGAGACCGTTTCTATTGAAGAAAGATACAAAAGACTCTGCGACAAGTCCATCCATCCCCGAAAACAGTCCTGGGACCAACGAAAGAACTGCCTCGAAACTCGGGACTAGCCGGGAAGATCTGATAAGCGACTGCATCAAAGCGGCAACAGAAGCCCTTGATATTTGTCAGCAGCTACGGTCGAGCGAGATGGGTCTTGCTCGGGCCTCGTATCCCGAATACAGTGCGTGTCGAGCATCGTTGCTGGTGCTGATTGCCTACTCGATCCGCAATCTCTCTGACCAGTTCCGCAAGTCGTTATGTGATGGATTGGATATGATAAGGGAGATGTCTGCTATCGGAGAGTCGGCACGTTCTGAAGTCTCCTTGATCGAGTCGCTTGAACGTGCTCTCGCTCGTCTGCACGCTGGGCCGCGACCAAATGACGTGGGTCGCCGTAACCAAGCAGGTTCCGATTCGGCATACGAAGCATTCCGCAGCTGGGGAGCCACCTTGGCGGGCAAGAATGGTCTCGAAGCCGCTACAACAGCTGCTCCGAATGCCTCAGCTGATCAAGAGCAAACGGACTCCACGTCTGGTTGGCCCGTGGACTTCCAGGCCCTGTCCAGCATGGACTTTTTCAGTGCTTACGACCCTATGGCGGATCCTCTACTTCAACTGCCCTTCTTTGGGACGGAAAATCTCTCTCCGACTGATGGATGGCTTACCCAGTCCGAGACCGAGATACTTGGGCGATTCATTACAGGACCTCATGGAGGAAACTAGGCAGGGCGAGCTGATTATATTAAAACAAGGCCAATTTAGCTTATTTGAAACAGACAAGAACTAAAGCGATGCTTTTACGATCCCCTTTGCCATCTCCGGTAGTGTATCGGCCATAACCTCCATCTGGGTGTCGAAGATGTCTGAGCAGGGATCCTGTTCATAGATGGTGCAATAAGCACCCCGGAAGCCAACCTTGACTGCAGCAGACACGTCCCACATGTGAGCAGCAGCAAACCACTTGAAATCATCCGGTGCGAATCGAGCTAGGGTTGGCTTGTACGCAGCCAACGCGGGCTTGGCCACGCCTTGTCCATCGCAGCTGATGAGGTTCTCGAGCGGCATGTCAACGCCAGCGCGCTCAAAGTATCCACCCACACGCTTGACATCACCTGTTGTCAAACACCACACTGTGAAACCGGCGTCTCTCAATATTTGAAAGCACTCCTTAGCTCCCGGCCGCAACTCGAGGTCCGAATAAGCCAGGACACAGGCATCCCTTTCAGCGTCTGTGACGAGTTCTCGTGGTGCCGCAACACCAACCATGAACAGCGTGCGGTAGAACAAGGTGCGCAAGACTTCCTTGTAGGGACGATGGCGCTCAGAGACGGAGAGAAAGGTGAACTCCAGCTCGGCAGCCGTCATCCAAGTGTAGCCGAATGCATTGGCTGTAATGTGCTTGGTGGCTAGCTTCTCGCCGATGACACGGTCGATGCCTTTGTAGAAGGCATCGAAAGAGACGCAGGTGCCGACTACGTCGAAAACGACATGCTTTTGATTGGCCATGATGGGGACTTGATGCCAACCTTGGTTGTAATCCTTGAAGATAGACGAGAGCGGGGGAAGAGGGGCAAAGAGAGTTTGGCGAAACAAGATAAGATGCGGATAGGAAGGGCAAGATGACCTGAGGTTACGTAGTAGACAATTATGAATTATCTCAAGAGGAGACGAATTGCAGCATCATTAACAACGTGAAGTGGTCTCTTTTATCCAATGATGACAGTGACACCGGTACTCTGTACCATACCGGTACTCCACTGCAACCGGGGGTTATCACATTTCATCTGGATCTAGCCTGATAGAGTAGGACCGGACCGGCCAGACGTGATTGGCTACTCTATCTTGACGCTATCAGTCATCAGTATCGGGGGATCCACATTTGGTTCTTGGTCTTCGTGGCTCCGGATCGGAGATATGCTAGCGGCTCTTAAAGTAGTCTAGTGGCACTCCTTA
This sequence comes from Fusarium sororula, assembly GCA_017579625.1. NCBI lineage: Eukaryota > Fungi > Ascomycota > Sordariomycetes > Hypocreales > Nectriaceae > Fusarium > Fusarium sororula. Next base: position 1,295,361 of record JACWFA010000012.1, read on the forward strand.
TCTTGAGATGTTAAGCGATAAGAGCATGCCGTTGCCACCGTTCCGGTCTGGATCCTTCTCCCATAACTTATCTATAGAAAACATATGTTTTATACATATCTATATTTTAAACTAGTAAACACTAAGTGAATTAATCTAGATAGATAAAGGAAATTTTATAATCCCTCTCTAAAGATTCAGTCCCAATAGAGCAAGCTGCAGCCAAGCTACCTAATTAGCCGGCTGACTGGCACGCGAGAATCTGCAACACAGTCTCGGCGTTTTCCACATGTCCCACTTCCCCACAAAGTGTAGATTTATTTCAGAATGACCGACTGATCATTCTCCGACTGTGTTGCGCCGCATCGATGGGTTTCGCTGTCTTATACTCAGCCGTATTCTTAGTATTATAGAGAATGCAATTTACAAGTCTTATACATACATATTACACGAAATCCCACAAGGACAATCCTGAAATGTAGCTCATGAGTTATAGGGTAGGTCATAAACGCGTTGTAATAATAATGAATAATAACTACACTACGTAAATCAGATCTCCACGCGTCTTCAGCCAAATACAGCAGAAACCCCGCCAAGCTATCCCGCTATTCCCAAACGCTCAAGACCACAAAAAGTTCAGTTTTGCCAGTCCTCGCTTGGGCTTGGGCTCCACCCTTGGCTCACTCTGGTAACGATCGATCAAATGACGAAGCTGAACGTCTTCCAATGGAATGATCTTGGTCTTGAACCAGAGCTTATAGCCGAAATACGTAATGAGTACGAAGGGCAAATTGAAGTAGTTTGAAATAAATGTCTCGATCTCCCAATGCCCATGGAGAAAGGTCGTATAGCCACCAGTGAAGAACAGCAGAACAAACAAGACAAGAGAGGCGTAGGTTGTATAAGGCTGGAAAGGAGCGGCCCAAGGGAGCTCCTTTTGACGATCGATTCCTTGCTTGTTGCAGGCGTGGACGAAGCGTAGATAGACGATACAAATGGTGATCCAGTTGACTAGGGTAGAGATGGAGACGAGATCCTGCAGCCAGGTGAAGACTGTGCTAGCCGAGTCGGACAGGGTCATGTATCCCAGGGCCATGAACAGCCCATAGAGGGAGACAGCGACATAGGGTATACCGAACCTGTTGATGCGCAGGAAAATGGACGGAGCGTGGCCTTGAGCTGCCATTCCGTACAGAATTCTAGAACCGCCGAGCATGTTCGAGTTACCGGCTGACCAAGCCGAAGTGAGCACGACAGCGTTGACGATGGACGGGATAGCCTTGATGCCTGCGTTTTGAGCTGCAATGACAAATGGAGACATGGAAGCGTCACCCGTCCATGGTACCAGTTTCTTGTCGGTGGACGGGACGACCAAGCCGATCATGAAGATGGTCACAACGTAGAATAGGCCGATACGGATAAAGATACGTCGGGCAGCCATGGGGATAGACCGACGAGGGTCCCTGGTCTCAGCAGCCGCCAGTGTGATGTTCTCTATGCCCGAGTAGGCGTAAAGTGCATTGTTCAGCGTCTTCCAGAAGCCCAAGAACCGACCAAGAGACCCAGCAATGCCGAGGTACTGAACCATGGGCCCGTAGGGACTGTTCCAGTACTCGAACCCGATGGCCTCGCCTTTAGGGCCACCACCGCAGGTGATGACCAGAGCCATGATGTTGACACCAACAATGAGCATGATCTTGATTATGGAGAAGCCGAACTCGAGCTCGCCGTAGACGCGTACAGCAAGCAGCGAACTGACAATCATGGGAATACCGAGCACGGTGATCCAGATGGCACTGTTGATGGTGACCCAGTATTCGATGATGACGGCCGCCGCGACGATCTCGGATGGGATGGAGACCGTGTACGAGTAGACTTGATTCCATCCGTTGGCAAATGCAAGAGCAGGATCGCAGAAGAGCTCAGCGTAACGAATAACTCCACCACTCAGGGGCGCCAGGGCACCCATCTCGCCAACGCCGCAGACGACACTCGAAACAGCCAAGCCAATGATCAGGTATGCCAGGAAGGCACCGAGTGGACCAGCATAGGCGATGGCTCGCCCAGAGCTCAGGAACAAGCCAGTGCCAATTGTGCCCGCCAGGGCAATCATCTGGATGTGTCGTTGATGTAGCCCTTGCCTGAGCTCTTGAGACTCAATGACCGTCCCAGCCATATTCTCGACATCGCTGTCCCGCCGCATATCGGCTACAGGATCATCGAGTTTCTTTTCCGAAGGCATAGCGTCGACTTTGAGGAGTTGGGGCGAGGTGTCGTGAGTTGACATCTGGCTGTTGCCAAGACGGAAAGGGGTTGAATTAGGAGTCGGGGCTACTGCAGAAGCAACCAAAGCAGAGTTGAGGAAATTGGAGATTGTTTCTCTGGTAGACGAGATGAATGGATGATCTCGAGTATTTGTCTCCCCGTATTACGAAACGTTTTTATGTCTGCCACAATTGGCCACGGCTTATCAGTAGCTAGGCCCAGCAGGCTAGTACCCTAGGCAAGTCTGGGGAAGTTCTGGCTAGGGCGATAGCTGCAGATCAGACCGGGGTCGACCGGCTATGGAGATATGAGAAGCGCAATGAGATCAGATTGGCTGTCTTTGACTCTTTGGAAGTGCATGGCCCTGCAATTCTCTATGCTATGCTATGGTACTCCCACCGTGGTGAGCGATATAGCGTTAGCGGCATTGTCCACCGGAGCCGGAGCGACTTGTCCAGATTGGGTAATGCCGGCCCGGTGGACCCCGACTCCGGTCTATCTAACTATATACAACCAATCTGACAAATCCGAGCGAACGCGATAGCACAAGCCAACAAGTAAAGTTCAGCTAAACTAAAACGGTGTATGCCGTCAGATAACCTCCATACATAACACACTTGAGATACTGAACCTGATCCTGTAAGCAAACTTTCATCACATCATAGCGCAATCATGGCCATCTCAAACGGCAACACATCTCGCACCGCCGGTACATCCAAGTGCATGCCCGCGCCGGACCCCGCGCCATGCTTCTGGCAACAAGACCTGCCACAGGATTTGACTGAGCTGCGTGACCACCGCTCTTCAGAGCAGCTCCTTGACTACAGCGACATCGTCATCATCGGCGCTGGATTCGCAGGCCTCAGCACAGCGCACCACCTCGTCCGCGATGCTGGCACAACGTCTATCTGCATCCTCGAGGCCAGGGGCATCTGCTCTGGTGCCACTGGCCGCAACGGCGGACACTGTAGGCCAGACCTCTACGGCCATATTCCAACCTACATAGATCGAGCCGGCGAGCGCGCTGGTGCTGAGATTGCCGAATTTGAGATTGCCAACCTGCGTGCCATCAAGAAGATCATTGATGAAGAGAAGATCGACTGCGACTTCACTCTTACGAGATCTATTGATGTCTGGTGCAATGAGGAATCAGCCAAGAAAGCAGAGGCCGTCTACCAATCAATGGTCTCCCACAACTTTGAGTATATGGATGATGTTGTGTTTTATACAGGTGACAAAGTCGAAGGCGTAAGTAGCCCCAACGCCCAAATTGCTTTGCGTGCGGCACAAAGACGTTGCTAGAGTTATATACTGACTGACTCATCTATGTAACAGATCTGCGGTGTCAAAGGCGCTGTTGCATGCGCAAGCTTTACGGCTGGGACCATGTGGCCCTTCAAATTCTTGATGCATCTCACAAGAAAACTCGTCGCCGCAGGCGTCAACGTCCAGGCACATACACCCGTCACTTCCGTGACGTCAGATCCCTCGGGTGACGGTTCCTTCATCGTCGAGACGCCGCGTGGCAAGATGCGAGCAGGAAAGGTGATCCACGCCAACAACGCCTATGTTTCAGCGCTTCTTCCGGAATATAGCAAAAACATCATCCCCTGTAAGGGCATTTGTTGTCGAATCACCGTCCCAGAGGGAACTACAGCGCCGTTATTGAACAACTCATACATCAACCGCACCAAGGATAACACGCTATCGTACTTCATCCCTCGACATGATGGTAGCATCATCGTAGGTGGTGCTTCATCCGTGTTCCGGCCATTCAAGGAACAGTGGTACGACAATGTGGACGATAGTATCCTCATCGACTCTACAAAGGACTACTACGAGGACTACATGCAGAAGACTTATCTTGGCTGGGAGGAAACTGGTGCCAAAGTGAGCAACATCTGGACCGGCGTCATGGGTTACTCATATGACTCAAATCCACACATCGGTAAAGTTCCCAGCAAGGATGGGCAATTCATCGTAGCTGGCTTCAATGGACACGGCATGCCTGTTATTTGGTTGGCAGCCAAGGAGCTGGCTCGAATGGTATCGCAAGGGACTCAATTCGAGGAGACGAAACTGCCTCGCCTGTTCCAGACAAGCCAGTTCCGCATTGACCGGGCACAGAGCGGTAAGGAGGAGGATGGTGATATCATAGGCACTGGTAATTTTAGTACTACGAAACCATAGTGCGACAACATTAATAAGATCATAACTGTGCTCTATTATCGTCCTTAGTGAACGTATCAATACTTGAGATCCAGACCTGGTGTGTTTCCTTAGATACAGTCGCTGAGATAATGTCACGGTGATGATAGGCCGAGTCTGAGGTCACCAGAGTGGTTCCACTGTCACAGATTCTTATTAGGTATGCATAGACTCCCACCACATAAAAAGATCTGGAGCCAAGTCTAAATCAAGGAGAGCATTCCAATCACTTATTCCCTCAACCGCCACATCATTAAATGTGTATGGATAGACATCTTTCTCGATGCCGCCCATTATCTGGTTTTCAGTACCGCTACCATCCTCACCAGATGTTGCTCTTGATGCTACATTGAGGCTGCTAGACGCTGCGGGAACAGCTATCTGTACCATAATGCCCAGAAATTTGGCGAATTGGACTGCCATATGCGAATCATCTGGGGAACCATTATGGACTACATTGATGACGCGGTGTAGAAGATGGATGTTTGGGTGTGCCCGACTTAGATCCTTGGTTTTTGTTAGAGTTGCCTAGTGTGTTACTCTTGTTAGCGGTTTGCAGGGATTTCCTTTGTGTGAATATGTAATATACCTTGAGCAGATGAAGGCTTGCAGCAACGATGAACAGCCAGCATCGAACTGGCAGGTATTTGATGAGCCCCAAAGGCTTCAGAGCATTGACGACTATCGATAAAAGTGCATGGCTAGCCTGGGTTGCGTGATTCTCAAACTCAGACAAGGTTTGAAGCGTTTCTTGAGGCAGGGAGGCGGAACCAGTTTGAATGGCTTGAGCTGCTGGAGCGAAGCAGAACAAGCTTATGTAGTAAAACTCAATGACAAGACATGCGTTCAATAAAGAATTGATATCTGGGAATTGTAAGCTTGGACATAATATCTCGTTCCTGGAACCAACCATCTTGATGATAGTACTGCCGTTTCCAGCGCTGCAGAGCTCTTCGTAGTCGTTCCAAGTGCGGGACAAGATCTAGATCAGAAAAAGACCCGTCTCGGGATTTTAATGAGAGTAAGAATTCCCTTCCCTTTCGAGTCTCTATCGAGAGTTCAAAATAGCCTTCCCATAGATGGCTGTCGGGTAAAGACTCGGTGAACGTCGTTGCAAATCGGTCTTTGACTATTTGTCTCGACTTCTCGGGTAATAAGGGTTCTAGACCTAGGCGAGTCGCGAGAACTTCATCTGCGAAGTATATAAACACACAGAGAAGGCCATTCCATTCTTTTCTCACGGAGTCCATACTGGAAGGGGCAGATCTGGAGCTGGAAGATTCGTTTTGGAAACAACAGCCTTCATGTGCCAAAGCAATAGCATTGGAAAGAAGAGTCCTATCTCAGAGTCATGAGTATAATCTTTCAAGTTAGATAAGCCAACCAGGAATGACATATACTTACCATGACATCTTGTTGCTTCGATATGCCGGAGATATAATGTTCAGCCTTTCCATTAGTGATACCATCCCATATCGTGGCTGTCCAGTTAGTGAGTCTATATTGTTGGATGAAGGTTTGAAGCCATGGCTATCGGTATGATCATTAACTTCGTCTTCTCCTTCTGTGAAGTTAGACGGGTTGTTGATGGCCTTCACATGCCAGTCAATCAGAAGTAGCATCGACGCTATTGTTCCAAGAGAACGTGTTGTCGTAGATCCCCACATGACGGACTGGAGGGATCGCTGTAGGTTCCTCCACGCTTGCCAGTGTATACGCTCAGACCTAATCTCGCCATGACCTCCAGGCAGTGGAAAGTATCTCGAGGAGAGCGTCACGAGACACACTACCAAAAGAGGCTCCTCAGCAACAAGCTGACCATAAGTGGCCCGATCGCGGTAGTAAGACGGCACAACTGGCTTTAGAGGCCATAACTGGTCGAAGAAGAATCCTAGGTAGTCCATCACTTCTTGTTGCGATACAATCCCTTTTCTGATCAGGGAGAAGGTTTTCCATGCTCTGTCCTGGCCGAGGGCCGTATCTGATATACCAGTTGGGGAGGTAGTAGAAGGAACTTGGCTTTCGCGGCTAGGCGTGGCAGAAGGGTTGTTGTAGGCGCGAGTGCCGCTTGCAGCGAATGTGAGAAGGTCAAGGGCATCTGATGCATTATTTATGTGTGTAGAAATAATTCTTTCTCTTGCATCGAGTGCGGCTGGCGACGTGGGACCTTGGGAACAGTCGGTGACGGGCAAGTCATTGACGTATTCCGTTTCATGAAGATGAGGAACTGGAACATCTCGAGGCGCAAGTGGTATCAAAGCTGGGATGCTGATATCGGTGCCCGTGTGGCTGTGATTGGACACTGACTCAGTGTCTTCGGCAGCAAGCGACAGTGTTCGTTTGGTGCTTCGTGATGCTCTGAACTCACAGGGCTGATTGTCGGCTGAGCATCTCTGACACGGCCGCTTCCGGTCTGATGCTGGCTCGCAACGAGTCTTGCGCCTACGACAACGTTCGCAAGACAAGTACGTGCGGCGCCGTTTAGATTCAGGAGGCGAGCTTGCCTGGTTGATGGGTACGAAATCAAGCTGCACGCCCTGCAAACCGTCATTGCCGGTGCGATCCGTCATTTTGGGGCTATCCGAGCCTGTCACTGCAACTTTCCGGGCTGTAAACAATTTCGTGACTGACTGCCGCTGGAAAGACGAATACCTTGGGGTTCGGCTAGTGGTAGACAGGGGAGGATCCTCAGCGTTCGGATGCAATTCCTGGTTCCGGCCTTTCTGAATATCCGGGGGAGGCTTGGCTTGTCCCGAGTCGGTTTGATGAACCCCAACCCCGCACGCGCCTTGTGATGTTCCCTGTAGCTCCGTAGCTCGCCATGAGCTAGCCCTAATCAGGCCCGCAATTCAGTGTGGGCTACTAATATTGGAGAAAAAGAGAAAGGAACACCAGGTTGTCATTTATTATCTGTGTTCGCAGCCTGAAGCTTTACTTTATAGTCGGCAATCAACCACATAGCCTTTTGTAGAATACTCTAGTTCAATTTTACTTCTTCTCAGCCATTACGTGCGTTTCTGCGCAGAACGAGCTCAACAAGATCTATGGTGCTGTAGTTGATTAGATCTTGGATACACCTTCTCTTTTAAAATAAACATCTTTATTATCCGTATACTTATATCTATCTTTCTCTGGCAGCTCTAACATGTATTTTCCCATTTCTTAGCACTTGGGCATGATTAGGCAGGTAGAGACCTTGGGTTGCAACGCATTGATTTTGTTGATCTTTTCATGAGTCAAACACCTTACCCGGATTCAATAGCCAACTAAACGAGAGACTTAGCAAATACTAAATACTCATAATGTTCGTTATGTACTTACTGGGGATCCAGAGTGTCTTTAATCGCTTTCATAATACCTATCGTGGCGGGGCCAAGCTCTTTCTGCAAGCAATGCTTATATCTGTTAGCTGGAACAAGGCAATTCGAGACAAGAACATAAGTACCTTCTTTCCCAATCCGATCCCATGCTCGCCTGATACTGTACCCTCCATCTCTAGTGCTCTCACCATCATTCCATCCACGCAATCCGACACAGCTTGGCGTTCTGGCTTATTATCCGGGTTGTACATGACGAGCTGATGAAAGTTGCCATCACCGACATGTCCCATAACACTGTTGAAGAGTCCTAGTTGGCTGGCCTTTTGCTTTGATATTTCTGTAGTTCATTGTGTTAGCCAAACAACCAATATCACAGGCACGGCGCTACTTACCAATTAGCTCGGCCATTCGAGACAGAGGTACGGCAACATCTGTGGACCAGAGCTGGGTGCCCTCTGGCCGGACGGCGAGGCTAGCCCACAAGGCTTGTTTTCTGGCAGACCAAAGGGATTGCATCTCATCCTCTGTTTTGGCAAACTCGAAAGAACGGCAGCTGTTGGACTTGGTAATCTCTTTGGCCTGTTTTATGCTGTCTTGAACTGCGTTCTGTGAGCCTGAGAATCTGCATTTTGGTGAGTATCTGGACGTATTCTTGGACGACTAGCAGCCGTGAGCTACTTACTTGAGGAAAAGTGTAGGATGTTCATCCCATACTCTTCCGCCTGCTCCACCGCTCTGGTTAATGACCTTCATCTGAACATCATCCATCATTTCCAAGGCAGCGAGAGGGATCCCCCGTCGCATCATCTTGAAAGCCGCGTCCGCCGCCTCCTTAACGGTTGAGAAAGTGGCTGTTGCAACAGAGAAGTTCTCCGGAATTATAGCTAGCTTCAACGTTGCTTCAGTGATTATGCCCAGTGTCCCCTCAGACCCGGTAAAAAGAGCCGTAAGGTTATATCCAGCTGATGTCTTCCGAGGACGGTGACGGGTTTTGATAACAGATCCATCTGAGAGTACTACTGTGAGGTTAATAACATAATCCTTCATAGTTCCATATCTCATGGCATTGGTACCACTACAGTTGGTAGCTATCATACCACCAATCAGTGCAGTAGGGCTAGGATCAAGTGGTAGGAAGAGACCAGTATGCTTGATTTCTTCATTCATATTAGTCCAATTGACACCGGCCTGGACCACGATATCCATATCCTCAGGATGAAACGCCACGATTTTATCCATGCCAGATAGATCTAGACATACCCCAGAATGAGGAGAGCTGAAATTGCCTTCGACGCTGGATCCAGCCCCATATGGAGTCATCGGTACCTTATACTTGGTGCAAATACGCGCAATGCTCGAGACCTCTTCTGTCGTCTGTGGCCGCACAATTGCCACTGGTCGTACGTCAGTATTTGACGTAGACCACTCTGAATAGCCATGCTCATCGATGTCATCCAAGTCTACGCTGACGACGTCTTCGCCAAGTAATCGGCGTATCTCATCGACAGCCTGGATAGTCAGCAACCCGTGTTTGGTAACATGCGGAATTTCGGAATCAGCTTACCTTGAGCATAGTTGCTCTATCTGCATAGACAGCTTTTACCGGAATAAGTGACGTGTTGCTTTCCGTCCACCTGGGAGTGGTGCCCTCTGCTGGCGCTCGGAATAGATCAATGCCTACCGATGGTGCGAGAGACATGCAGCTCACTGCAGCTCCCAGTCCCAGCAGAAAGTACCCTATTGGATAATGTCCCTGCCGACTGGACCGTGCGTTGGAAGAAGCATATCTTGTGAAAGAAAGACGTTGATGGCTAGCGGTGCATTTACTTGACAGAGCCAATAAGGATGGCCGGGATAAGCTCGAAGAAATTGTCGAAATGATAGCCATCTTTGATCTTGAAATGTGTTTGATCGATGAAAGCGATTTACAAGCGCACGGTTGATGTTGGTAAGGAAAGCTTTCCGTAAGATAAGTACAACGGTATCTTTTCCGCGTCCTTTTCCAGGGCAACGTTCAAGTGATACGACCTTCACTTCATTGCTCAAGGTCGGGGAACAGTGGCCGAGGTCAGTGGTAAGCAGCGGTCTCGGATATTCCTAGAACAGACTAGCCAGCTCAATATCCGACCGGCTCGGATCATGGTGGAGTCTCTGGACTGTATGGCCGGATTGGCGGGTTTATAGCGGTGTGTGGGGTAACGTAGTGCGCTACAGGGGCATGTTCAGTTGAAGTTTGATCGCATCTGGGGTAAATAATCTGGGGTTGGTGCAGTCGAGGCATCCACCATTAATTACTTAAACCCGCAACATCAGTCCCTCTTTCATTATCCTTGCTTCTTCCATACTCTTCAAGCTCCTGAAATTGTCCATTACCTATGCCACCTTCGATCGCAACCATGACACGTCAAGAACAAGAAGCAAGCTCCAAGGCCAGCGTTCATAGCAAAGCTTCTGCCATTAATCTTGAGACTGTTTCAAGTTCCGTAATTGGAGCCAGTGTCGAGCTTGATGAACAGACGAACAAAAAGTTGCTTCGAAAGATCGATCGAAAGCTGATGCCTGTGGCAAGTCAACTCGGGATCTCTACTGGAGCTGAGACTAACTTCAAAAGCTCTGTTTTACCTACGCCCTCCAATACTACGACAAGGCTATCCTCAGCCAGGCCGCCATCTTCGGCTTGCGAGACGATCTGAAACTCACCACTGGCATCAGGTACTCCTGGGTATCTCTTATCTTCTACTTCGGATACATCGCTGGTACTTATCCCGCCTCATTTCTCGCCCAACGGTACCCGATTCGAATCGTCTGCACCACCATCTGCATTCTATGGTCTTTTGTCATACTTTGCACACCGGCATGCACTTCCTATACCGGAATCCTAATTAATCGTTTTATGCTCGGCCTTATCGAGGCAGGTGTCTCGCCTATCTTCATGCTCGTTGTAGGCCTCTGGTACACCCACTCGGAGCAGGTCGCACGATCAAGTTGGTGGTATTCCTGCAGCGGAGGATCTCTGCTTATCTCACCCTTGATCAATTACGGACTTGGCCATATCAAGGGAGGCGCCCTCAACTCGTGGCAGTGGATGTACATCATCGCCGGGCTTGCTACTCTGGTCTGGGGTATTGCCCTCTGGTGGCTGTTCCCTGATAGCCCTCAGCATGCGAAAGGGTTTACAGAAGCCGAGCGCCATCTTCTCCTAGAGCGAGTGCGAGAAAATAATGCCGGGACTGAGGATAAGCGTTTTAAATCCTACCAGTTCCGAGAGGCCTTGTTTGACTATCGCCTCTGGGGTATTATGGTTCTATCTATTGTGTCCTGCACAGGTTCCGGCGCTGTCACCACATTTGGAACTATTGTATTCAAGGACATGGGCTTCGACGTGTTTACTTCCTTGTTGCTCAATCTACCCATTGGAGCCCTCGCTTTCATCTGTGTTCTCGGTTCAGGGTATATTGGCAAGAATGTTCCCAACTCCAGGTTGTATGTCATCGTTGGAGCATCTATTCCTGTCATTCTGGGTTGTTCCTTGATATGGCAACTTCCAGACTCTAACAAAGCAGGACGCATCATCGGCTTCTATCTGGTCAACTTCTTCTCCTCTGCCTGGGTTCAGTGCATTGGCTTGGGAACTTCCAATGTTGCTGGACATACCAAGAAGGCCGTGTATGCTGCTTCCACATTCTTGGGTTACTGTCTTGGAAATATTATCGGCCCTCTCATGTTTGACGCGTAAGTGAATGACCGTTTCTCATGCATATAAGCGCACTTATGCTGACTGTTATAGGAAATTTGCCCCTCGTTATGACGAATCGTTTACTGGGATTATGATCTGCTTTGCAGTCTGTGTCTTTGCCGCCCTTGCACTTCGATGGGCACTTGCTCGGGAGAACAAACATCGCGATACAGCCTATGGTTCTCCTGACCTCAGCCACGGCCTAGAGGACCTGACAGATCGGGAAAACAAGTCATTCAGGTACAACTTGTAATTTGTCTTCAGCATTGTTATATAATGATGCAGCCTTTCATCAATACTCCTAATTAACTATCAATTTCCTCGTTATGTGACTAAAACTTAAATCCAATCTGCGAACTAAACTAGTGCTGTCCTGCTTCTGTGCTAAACCTCGGCTGATATCTTTCCCTCAGTTGTGATACTGTTGGACCCTGTCGTCTCTCTTCCTCGTCAGGCTGGTAGAATTGCTGTATTGCGTCTATAGTCCAACCTCCTCGTCGATCCTGTGAAACCTCTCCCACTCGGGGATCTTTCTCTGCTAGGGTCTCTATCATAACAGTTAAAATCGATAAATACCTTCTTTGCACATTCTCATCATTCTCCGACCCGAGCTTCTCCCGCATGATATCTATAGGTGACTGCAGTCTTTCTCTGCCACCTCTAATCAACATATCAGCCCCTGCATCTAGTAGCAACAAGATGCATTCCTCATCTGCGTCACTTGCGGCTTCATGTAGGGGTGTTCGTCTGTTATTGGCTTTGGCGTTGACGTTTGCTCCTTGTGCTAGAAGAAGTGAGATACACTCCGGGTGGCTGTATTGTGCGGCCAAGTGTAGCGGCGTTCTCCCTTCCTTGTCCGCTGCGTTGGCATCGGCGCCGCGTTCCAGCAGGAGCCGCAGGGAGTTAAAGTGCCCATGCAGGGCAGTAATATGAGCCAGGGTGATGTCACCCGCCATCTTTTCCCTGGAGCTTGCGTCCGTGAGCAGATGCCGGAGGATCTCGACCTCTTCTGGGTTTTGGCACGCGGCGGCCTGGAGTACAGGAGTGATACGCTGTCCATCATGCTCTACCGGAAGCGTGATATCTGCACCGTGGTCTGTAAGGACTTGCACTGCTCGCTGACTTCTGGCCTGAATGGCTAGAATCAGGGGCGTAGTATCGCCTGAAGAGATGGTTGATACGCGGTTGACGTCGGTCAGACTTGCATCTAGTAGGGTCTTCAGGACGGCCTCTCCGTAGTCACCTGGTTTGGTCATCCGGTGGACCGCCCACAAAAGGGGTGTCCAGCCGTCAGCAGCGGAAATGTTCGGATCGGCGCCTCGTTGGAGCAAGGGAGTAACGGCCAAGGCTGAATCATGGCCACCTTGAACAGCAAAATGGAGGGCTGTATATCCTTTCTCATCCGCTAGCTTGGGATCCGCTCCGAGATCCAGCAGGAGGGATACAGGAGGAGGAAACGGCCTCTTCATTGATGCTATGTGAAGCGGCGTTTGGCCGTTGTAGTCTTTGGCATCTAGATGGGCGCCATGTCGGATGAGAGTCTGGATCACGTCTGTTTGCCCAAAGTCCACTGCAGTATGGAGAGGACTTAGACCATCTAAGTCCTGTGCGTTCGGGTTTGCCTTTCGCTCCAGCAGAAGATCCGCAATGGCATTGGTCCCGTAGAGACTGGACACGTGAAGCGGAGTCCAGCCAGCTTCATCCGTGATCTCAGTGTTAGCTTCCCAGTCGAGTAATAGAGCGGCCATTTCTTGGTTACCGCTTCGGCTCACGGCATGAAGAGCTGCCCATGAGTCAAAGCTCTGGATATTGGGATCCGCTTTCGCGTCAAGTAGGAGGGCGGCAGCATCGACCCTGTCATGACAGACAGCAGCAAACAGTGCTGTATCTCCAATACCGTCTCTGATGTTGACGTTGACCCCAGGCTGCCGAAGGAGATGTTTTAGTTGAGGTATGTCTCCGCGGATTGCTGCCTTGACGATGGGCTCGTTTCGTACAGCCTGTCTGGCGATGTCCGACATGGCAACAGCGACTTTGTGGGATGCGATTTTACCTCCACTACCGTCTTCGGCACTTCTCTGAGGCCTATCGTTTTGGAGAATGGAGTCTCCGTCAGAATCGTCCAACGTCAGAGCTTCTAGCAAGTCTAGGTGATCGGCGGTAGAGAGGTTGGCCAGAACTTCCTGAGTAAAAGCGTCCATTTTGGTAAAATCGATAAGTCGTTATTGTCGAAATGTTGGTGAAGTTGGGTTAGCTTTCGCTAGCCAGGGTTTTGATGCTGGATCCAGTGGGCTAATATTGCTTGCAACAAGAAGCCGTGGCTTTTTTACTTCAAGCGAATGGTACCCAAATTGCGCCACTAACGCCAACTGAGCGCCCAGCTGAGTACGCACGGTGGCTTAGGTTCAGCGCATGAACACTAATGACGCGGTTTGGTTTAGCCGGTAAGAGCTCCCTTCATAATGTGACCCTCTGGGAGCGTATATACCTAGGCTGCCCTACAAGACAGGCTCTTTCTTCGCACCACCAAGGCTAGAAGTACTCATATTGAACTTCACAGACCAGTTACACAATGGGTGGCAGCGATAAATTCCTTCTTCTGGATCCAAAGAACCTTCTACCCAGCCAGTTCATCCCAACCTTACTCGGGCGTGTTTGCGACAACCCAAACCAGCCATGGGCCAATTACTTCCCTGAGGATCCAACGTCTTTCTACAGCAGCACTGCGGCCCCCTTCCATATCAAGGCGCGGTCTACCTCCGTCCTCCTTGGCCGTAATACTACCGGCATTGCGCGCTTCCTCATCGAAGACCTGTTGTCCATAGAGAGGGAGAAAGCAAAGAAACCTGCCGCCAACTGGTTTGGAGAGTTGTCCCGAGTTTTCAACTTGCCCCAGGAGAGAGAGGTTCTGAGCAACATGCTGCACAATCCGCAGCTGAAGGAAAAAGCAGAGCAATGGCTCGACGACAACAGGCACTTGTACATGATCACGGGGTTCGTGACTGTCGTTAATGCCTCATGTCACGTCGCCAATTCCGAGTCCTCCAGTGTTGGATTCGACATATCGATCACAAAGGCGCTAGAGGCCGCCATTCTTGGTGTTGGGGGCGTGCCAGTGGAGCTACCGTCCATCTCCGCTGAGTGGCGGAACCAGAGCGACAAGTCGGTGGAATGGAGCGCCACATATGCTGGCGAGTCCATAATTGCCATTCGGTACCGTCAGCTGCAGCGCAAAGGGCTGATTTTGTCTAGACTGCTCAACGGTGAAATTGTTATGAGGAAGAATCTGGATATCCGAGGGTCTGAGGATATGATGTTTGGGCCAGAGCATAGTAAGTTCTTTTATATACTCTTCTATACTAGTTACTGTCTAACGCCACTTCTCAGAAAGGGACACCCAGGAGGTCAAGGAATGGGAGCTCTGCATGTCCGATGGGTTAGATGAGGACGAGGAGGGAGACGTTGTTTTGTCACCGAGTTACGAGGTTGAGCTGCAAACGAGGGACGGTAATGTTATGGCATCGCTGGGTCTTGATTGAACACTTTAATTTAGACCAATCAGGATGTTCTCCGTTTTTGAACGGAAGCAGACAGTACAAAGTAACTATTTTTCAGCCGTAGTGTTAGTGACACGCCACTGATGCTGAATGGGTAAACCATCTGACCACTAGTGCTTATGGCTTAGAATGGCGGTGTTTCACTGCAGTTGTACAGGCGAAATAGTCGAATGCTGTGCGTTGATAGCTCCTGGTTTTATTTTCGAAATCGCATGCAATTCTCTTCCGACGATTTATCACTGTTTGAATCTGATGCTGCCAATCCAGTTCTGGACAACCCCGAGTCAATAGAAAGTCTCAGGATGGACCATACACTCTTCATTGCAATCGAAGAGGTTTCGCTTGTTCCTGGAGCCGGCGGCGACAGGGTTGAGGTCATGCTCTCTTTTCACCGCCCTGAAGGATACCAGGACAACAACACCGCTGTCCAAGCTCCCCTCACGCGAATTATCACAGTTCCTCAGGCGGCAAAAGAGATTGAATGGTATTTCGAGCGATATCCTAGAGATCCTTTCTTGACCGTAAGAGCCAACAATGCCAGAAACCTTATTAACAATCAGACATCTCTTCTCCTTGAGGAGCTACAGATAGATGATACCTCTT
The DNA here is from genome assembly GCA_017579625.1 of Fusarium sororula. Lineage (NCBI taxonomy): Eukaryota > Fungi > Ascomycota > Sordariomycetes > Hypocreales > Nectriaceae > Fusarium > Fusarium sororula. The sequence goes on from JACWFA010000012.1 coordinate 1,311,029, forward strand.
TATGTCAGTTAGGGTTTGAGCGGATTGTATTTGAGATACTCGCAAGAACAGAGCTTTCCAAGATTCATTGGGAAGCACTCGAGTCACCTGAAATGTGGAAGAGCAACACGCACGTCACAGTATGTCGCATCGCCCTGGGCGACAAAGCGCGGTTACAACGAGCACCAACGCACATTGACATACAGAAATGCATCAACGTCCTTCTCGTAGTCGCAAGGGGAAAAAACGATGCAATCGACCCTCGACTGACATCGCGCCCTTTACTTCAGAAACTTGGTCAAGATTCTTCGGGCTCAGTGTCTGTTGACATTGCCCGTCCAGGAACACAGGAGGAATTCTTGCGTCATCTCTGTGAAAAGGATTATGATATTGTGCATCTCGATGTACATGGAAAGGTCCGGGGTGACAGGTAAGTCTCCCAAGTTTATGGTATGCGTCGTTGTTAATCCTTTTCTTTCAGGGCGTTTCTCTTGTTCCAGGATCCGGATGACGACTTCACTGTTGAAGTCAGTGCTGATGATATCGGAAAAGCATTGTTCGTCAACAGAGTTAAGCTAGTCATCATGAATGCATGCCAGAGCGCTTCCACTACCGGCTCGTCAACGGCCAACTTTGCACACCAGTTAGCCTCCCATGGCGTACCGTATGTCCTTGGGATGGCCTTCAAGATAACACACACTGCTGTCGAGATATTCACATCAGCGCTGCATGACTGTCTCTTATGGAGTACGAGGAATATTCTCCTTGCTGTTCATGAAGCGCGTGCCAAGCTAAGGCTCAACAAGGAGCGAACTAGTGACCTGTTTGGACTCACGTTTTCTCTACATGATGACATTCTTCCTGTACTGTATGCAAACGACCGTGAACTGCACAAGCACTCAGTGACTGTCTTTGAAATGCCTTGTGAGACAGCAGCAGGCATATCAAGGCTATCCGACAAACCAATTGGTCGGGAACTCGATATGCTCCAAGTGGAAAATTCATTGTTGAGGAATCGTGTCTGTATCGTTTACGGGGCTCACGGGGTAGGAAAAAGATTCTTGTTAAATAACTTAAGCGAATGGCTCCACGAGAGCTGTCTGGTTAAGCATGTTTTTCACGTGGACTGCTCTTCTAGTATCTCATCGCTGGACTCAGTTCTTGCGAACATCCGCCAGCAAGTCGACTCCGTGACAGATACGGCGCGAAGAGAGAAGCCCGAGACCGAAGATCTCGTCCTTCAGACTCTGTTCTCACAAGCTACTTTACTCGTCTTTCAAAATATCGAAGGGGGGGCAAACTGGTTAGCAGAACTCTCTTTAAAGCTCGCTGTTTTAGAAAGGTCTAAGGACGCTGTTCCTTTATTTATCCTGATTTCATCAAGAACGTCTCTACCCTCAGTTCGCCGGAAACTATCCAGGATGAAGCCCGGCAGACACTTCGCTTATGAATTAAAAAGTCTGAATTCGGTTTCTGCCACAAAGCTGGCAGACAACCTGCTCAAGGGCAAACAACAGAAGCAAGAATCATACTCAGCACTCTGGTACCGTCAAAGTATTTTTATGCTCCTTCAGCATAACCCACTGGCAATCGAAGTTGTAATTCCAGTGATCGCTAGCCGTGAGTCCCACGAAGTTTACTGGCATCTCAAGACAGGAAGTTTGGACCTGAACTGGGAGGCTTCCCGTCTCAAACAGTTATTCTTGCAGTGGAAGCATCTTATAGATGATCACTCTGGCCTTCTGAAAGCCCTCATCCCCTTTACCACTTCAGTGCCAGAAGATTACCTGGCCAAAGTCTTTGCAATCTATCGAGTTGACCCCTCTGCCAGAAAGGCATTGGTCGAAGCAGGCTGCACAAACACGCAAGGAGTAATAGCGACCATTGGCCCTCTCCGACTTCACCCCCTGTTCTCTCAGTTCACGCGGAATCAGCCCTCGTCAGAGGAAGACATCACTTGTAGTTGGCGCAGAGCAGCAGCCTACTACCACGATCGAAGTATTGATTGGATCAAAACAGGCCTTTACTCCCCTACCACTCACAAGTCCAAGCCAAAGGATGAGTGGGAAAATCTGACCGCCGTTTTGAGCCATATTATTCCAGAGCTAGAGAGCGACACCGAAGAATCGGCACTATTCGATCTCTCTTGGGTCGTTGGCTCATTTCATGTTTTCCATAAAGATATCCCAAAGCACGCCGTTGACATGTTCGCTGACCTCACTCTCGAAGCGCTGAAAGCCATGGTCCCAGAATTTGTACCAACAAGTAATGAGGGCCTGCGGTTTGTTGTTAATCAGGGTCTTTACGCTAGAGCGAGGAAGCTGTCAGATTTCCAGATATTGCGCATCACGCTCTTGGTGCAATTTCTTATCCATTACTATTACGACATTTCACTAAAGACTGCTAGTATCTATCAAGATGCCTTGATGATTCTGCAAGATGTAGTTCCAACCAGCCTCGATGGCCAAGAGTTTCAGAGACTATTTAGCATGGCGACTTCGATATCGTTTCTTACAGACTGTGAGCTCTCGTGTGAAGAGGGACGGATGCCAAAGACGATGGATCTATGGGCCGACGTCTCCTCAGATCTTGACCTACCTTCGACCTTCCGCACCTTTGCCGATGTCTGGGGGGAAACGCACGCTTACAGAAGAATGGGTTTTATTTTGGACCTGACTGAGACGTGGCGGAACCATCAAAACCGTGCGAGGGTATGCTAAGTCTGTTGCATTTTTGTGGATCATGTATGCTGAATCCATTAGTATTCTGTTGACTCCTCCGAGGACTTCTCACCTCTGAAGTCTTTGGACACCCTTGTCGACGCGTTCGACGCTCTAAATACTGCCTCCTCCAACCAGGGACAAGATCCACCCCCTCTTGATCAGAGCTTACGGGATGCAATCCAACGGTACGACACTCGGAGTCAACTTGACATCTACGATAAACTAGTAGAGGTAAGGCACATTGAAACAGGTCAATCGTTGCTCGTCATAGATCTAAACAAAACATAGGTGTACTTCAACTCTGGGGATTGGGAAACTGTTCTCTTCGTCCTCGACAAGATTGACCAGTGCTCCGATGATATTTGCAGGTTCAGAGGTACCAACATTGACGATGTTAGCACCCTTGAACAGAAACGATGGATGACCACTAGGAGGGTGCAGTGTCTCAGGTATCTTGGCCGGATATCAGAGTCTAAGGAACGGATTGAGGAGCTGAAGTATATTGTGAGCCGGAGAGAAGACCTATGGACAAGTCAAGATCGACGTAACGAGCAATATCAGAATCTCACAGCCGTTGTGGAACGCCATATGGGTAGATTGTCCCCTTCAACGAGGGTCAACGCCGGAGACTATGTCTTTCGTCCCAGAACGTTTCACCAAGCTGAGGTTCCTCAAATGCAAGACTCAAAGGTATCATCAGAGCTTGGGACTAATTTGGAAGCTGAAAACTCTGGGGTTGTTGCCCGGGAGATAGGAGATGTCGATGCCAGATTAGCTAATACAACGACAGTGGGAGCCTCAAACAGAAATCCAGGCTGCCATGAGGTCGAAGAGGAAGACTCGGATAATCTCTACCTGATTAACAAGCCCTGGATGAAGGACGTTATTGGGCTTCTCAATTCTTTTGGGACTCCCGTAGAAGAACACTATGACTTCCGGACACCACCGGGTCGCATAGGTGGGCTGTTCCTGTATCAATCGCGAGCGTTAATGGCCGACGCGTTCCTCAAGGCGCTGGGTGTTCCTCAGCCAGAATTGACGGGAGGCGTATAACACATAATAACGTTGCACCAAGATCTATATGAGGTAAAGCCTTGAGAGGTCTTAGAGCTTGATAACCTTAGATATCATATTGTCAGAAGCGAGATGAGACAGAGTGTGGAAACAGAGGTCAATATCAAGCCACATGGTTAACTGCAGGCATTTACATTCACTTCTGCGGTCAGACTATCTGGGCGAGAGCAGTGGGGTCGGTCAACAACTGCGCAACAAGCCGGACGACGTCTGATCAGGATGAAAATGTATTCTTGTTGTAGGCCTCTTCGGGCGACAGGGAAATAAAGCATTTATCCAGCATAGAATGTTTCAATCTTAGCATAAACCATAATTTATCTCATTATTCTCCAAGCCTTCCTGAGACTCTTGGCCTGTTCATATTGACTACTACGCTCTCATGTTTCATCTAAGCAGACTCCTTACTTGTAAATCCTGCTTGCTTTCTCTCCAAGTTCTTAGCATCTTGAGCAGCAATAATGTCCTCTCCAGTTATAGCAAACTCCACCATGCTTTCAGGGGCTGGGAAAAAGTGGTTGAGGAGATAGTAGAAGACGCCAGCAGATATGAAAGAGTAGACATAACCAATGTAGAAGCTATGTACATATTTCAGTCAGCATGCATTGACATGATAAAGAGAAGGATGGAATGTAGGACTTACAGGTGTTGACCTCCTAGCGAGACACCAGTATGGCCACCGCCCGCTTGGACAATGTTGTCGATGAAGCCAGGAAGAGGAGGGGTGCAGCCGATAAAGAAGGCAACCACAGCACGCCAATTAGATCCCCATTTCTGCGAGTAGCGGTAGATGCCGTGAAAATCGTACATGTCTGGGACCGAGACTTTGCCGCGGCGGAGAATGTAGTAACTGAAAAAGGATTAGAGTCAGACAGCTTCACAATAGGCAAAGTTTAGGGTGGATGTACTCTGTCATAAGAATAGAGGTCATAGGACCCAAGAAGATCGTATAGCCGTTAAGGAAGGCGATGAACTTTTGAGCCGATGCCAAGATTTTCCACTACAGCAAAAAGTCAGTGATTTAACGAACCGAGCTCAGAACTTAGAGACTGAGATGTTGTAGCAACAAAGATACAAGTTGCAGTGACTTACCGGAACAAAAGCCCAGCTACCAATGATGGCGGCGAGAATTTGACCACGTCGGATGTTGATATACCGGGGAGCAAAAGCCATCAAATCGTTGGCGGCACTAATTGAGTTGGCGGAAATGTTGATACCAAGCGTCACGATAATCAGGCCAATGGCGGCGAAGGCGGCTGCAGCACGTCCACCGGAGGAACCGGATTTCATCCACAAGTTGATGATATCAATCGGGTTCCAGAGAACCTCGCCGTACGCAGATTGGGAAGCAGCTGCGGTGAAAATACCAAGGAGACCGACAATGGCTGATGGCACTAATTAGCAATTTGAACGGGATGCATAAAAGGGAGAATCGTACTGAAGATGAAGGGGATAACGATGGCTTGCACGTTTTGAGCGCTGGGCTTGTTGGCATATCTCGAAAAGTCGGCGATGTTGAGACCGAGCGTGGAGTAGTTACCCAAGACTCCGTTGAGATCTGAATTGTTTAGTTATTAGGGGATGAAAGAGAATGCCGGAACTGCCTCGCTCACTATTGAAGAAGGCCCATGCCAAAGTGGCACCGTGAATGGTAGTGCCCTTGGAAATCACAGTGCTGTGGCTAATTGTTCCTCCGGCCTTGTGTAATGTGTCACCAAAGACAGCCAGGAAGACGATCGGGGCAATGATACTCTTGAAGGCGAAGAAGTATTGAACCTGGAATTGTCAGCCTGATGTTCAGCTAACGAACGGTGTATGAAGTAGTACCTTGGTGTATGGGATACACAAAAAGGGAAGCTGAAGGAGGAAGTAGAGCACGAATCCACACATGCCTGCAGTGGTGATGCCCTCAGATTCTGGAATATGATTCGGAATGTTGGCAAAGCTCGGCCAGATGGCGGTCAGTAGAACGGTCATGCATTGACCTCCAGTCGTGGTCTGCACACTATAAGACACCTGTCAGTCACGAAACTTGCAGCACCAAGAGGACAAAGTGCACTTACCCGAGCCAAACAATGGCGAGGACACAGCGGGACAGCACAACAAAGTAACTGAAGTAGTAACCAAAAGGCATGCGAGAGAGAACCGGGAAGGGAGTGTGAAGCTGTGAACAAGTTAGTTAGTCAGTCGATGAGGAGCCACAATGACGAATTGAGAAACTCACAATAGCTCCGATTCTTCCATTGACTGTAATGACGATGCCCATGAGAAAGTTACCAAGAACACAGGCTCCAATTGCCATTCGCCAACTCAGTCCGACAGCAATCATGGACGAGGCTACGCCACGAATCATTAGCAACTCGCGCTCTTGCTGTGACTATACATAACACAGCAAGCTTACCAACTTCCCAGTTCGACACAGCCCATGCATCTGCCATCCAATAGGCCACATAGGCACCCCAATTCCAGGTTCGCTTCGAAGGTGGGATTGGGTCGAAATCCGCATTGGAAAAATTCTTCGACTTTGCAAAAGAGCTCGGTTCCTGGTCAACTTCGAGGCTGAAGTTGAATCCGAATCGTCGCCTCACCGGGCCGACTTGCCGCGGTTCGGAGTCGGAAGTGACCCCGAAGCCATTCTTAGCGTCCGAGCCGTCTGAGTACATCTTGGGGTAAGACAGGGAAAGCGAAGCGCAGCACCAAGTCAATCAACAAGACGAGAGTACACTGGAGACCAAGACCAAGCTGTTGGAAACAAGTGCCAAGCGTTTTAACGCGGAATGAATGAGGGGAGTCTGGGGATTGATATCCGAAAAGAAACACGCTGTAAAGCTTATCTCCCGAATCGATAAATCATAAGACCTATTGATAAGCCAGAAGGGATCCAGCTTAGCTTTATCGCCACCCAACTCTAATCCGGTGGCTTCCGTCCCAACCTGGCCAGTGAGATTTATGGACGTTATCTTCTGTGGTACGTTGGAGTGTGACTAAAACCAAGCGTCTTATTTGTTCTTATCTTGTCGGAAATCCCAACCTCAGCTTTCTCAGCCATCAACTCAGACAGATTTGCCACAGATGAATGCCAATGCATATCGCGTGCCTGCTAACCTAATCTAGTTATGTACGTGGTCTAGACAACGCGCTATTCGAGATCTCGAACCCATGCCCCCACGACCTCCGATCCGATCTCCCGACATGGAGCCTCATGTAAGAAGTTATAATTGGTCGCTTACCCGATGGTCCGCTAAGTTCCCTTTTCCAAGGCCTCCGCCAACAATGCATACAGCGTACTGTCGAATATTACCAAAAGAAAAAGTCACCCTTACTGCTTTCTTAACGACCACCTAGTAATTAAAACGTTTCCGGTAGAACAGGGCCAGGGCGAAAGCAGGTGCTCTGATAATATAGCTGCCAATCAGTTCGGCTAACGGAGGGAGTGCCCCGGCGGCCGAGCCAACAATCAGCCGGCGGCCAAACGATATTCTTCTGCAGATAGACATAAGATAAAGCCTGCGTGGCGCATCTAGGCCTGCATCTCAGACATAATTGATAACTACTCAGGCTAATGCATTCTGAAAGCTTTTAATAGTTATTTGACCACCCAGCTCAACAGTCGCAAAGTTAAAGATCGCGAATCGGAAGCCCGTGAACCATTGCCACCTGTTATGGAGTACAAACGTGCCGAGCTGCTTCCAATTCTCTCCATCAAGACTATAGTAGAAATGCGCCTCCCTTACAGGAGACAAGCCGAAAGCAGGGGTCACGTCAACGTCAACGCGAAGCCAGATCTCGTCCGCGTCTATCGAGGGACCCGTCGCTGCGACCGCGCCTTTACTGATAGTCTGCCACTGCTGGTTCATATTAATCTCGTTGACGAACACGACTTTTGTTCCATTTTTATCCTTGTGCACACCGATATATGCGGATTCGTCGCGGAATATGGCTGCACCAGCGCGATCACCTTGCGTGAGGCCGCTGATATTGAGGTGCCAGGTCGCTACAGATCGTGGGCCTGTGATACGATGAGTAAGAGTGTTTCGTGCATTAAACAAATCCCCAACGACAGAGGCAGTTTTGAGAGTCAATCCGCCTGACCCGAGCGCAAAGTAATCCGAGTCAGGGCTGTGATTCCACTCCCACTCTGGGTGCAAGGTTGATGCTGAAAAGTCATCAAGGCGTTCGACACCGGGAACAGTCTTGTTTGTCTTGACCGGCATTGGATAGGTCACTCCCCAGCCGCCTTTAGCATCGAGTACAATTGAAGGCCAGTCATCGTCAGACCATGCGATGGGGGCCAGAACAGGGATGCGGCCGGCGGGATACGCATCCATGAAGGCGAGATAATGCCAGTCGCCTTCGGGAGTGTCCACCATGCCGCCCTGATGAGCATAGCCGGCGTTGGAGAGTGGCCCAGAAAGGTTATCCCAGAATTCCCGGACCTCGTATTTGCCAAACGGCTCAGTTGAGCGAAGGATGTATTGGCCACTAGCGACTTTCGTAGGACAAACCCAGTAGTAGCCCCGGGTTTTGTACAAATGGGCGCCTTCAAGATACAAATCATCGCCACTATCGTAAATCGTCTCGGTCCGCACGACGCTTAGCCCATCATCGGAAAGTTGAGTAACGCGGAGCTGTCGATTGCCCCATGTTACGTACATGGTATCATCATCATCGAAGAAGATTCCATTATCGTAGAAGCACTCGTCGATAGTACCTTCAAGAGTCCATTCCCAATTGTCATTCTCGCCGTCGTTGTCGGCGGCACCATTACCTGGAGCCGTGTAGAGAAACGTCTTGCCAGTAGACTGAATGCAGCCCATCCAGTAGAACTTGTCGTCGGACTCGCGATACCTCATTGAGCTCGCCCAAACACCTTTGACATAGGCGCGGTCATTGTCGCCATTGAGCTTGTATTCTTCTCCAAAATCTGCAACGTCGGGAACGCTGTGCGTTATGGGAGTCCAATTGACCAAGTCATAAGATTTTAGGACTGGGGCTCCTGGGGAGAAGGCAAAGGTCGATGTCGAGTAGTAGTAAACAGAGCCAACGCGGAAAACATCGATATCCGGAAGATCCTGGAACAGGACCGGATTGTTGAACGCTGCCTCTTGTCGTATGTCTAATGGCGTTCTGGACAATGTCGCGGCACCGAAACCGGACATTAGACCGGCTACCAGCAATGAAGCTATACACGATCGCATAGTAGTTCCAATCGGAGACGGATCCAGAAAGAGTGAGGTGGGAGAAAGGAGGAATACTGCCCTGCTAGGTATGAGTAGTTAATATATACGTAGGGGATTTCCCAAGGGGACGAGCAAGATCGACGCTGTGATGAGATTTACTTGTTCTATTTGACCGGTTAAATACCCCCAGCGTGTCCTTGCGCTTAATTTTCATAGCCCTTGAAGTCTTGGAAATACATGTCCCGCTTCAGGCTTTCCGCGCCAATCACAATTCCTCACCTTCCTGGGCAGGAGCAGAAGAGGAAATTTACTAATGCTGGCGTATTATAGTTTTTGCACCAGTAATGCGTTACGGACTAGACATGAAATCATCTAATGAGGTTAAATCCTGCTTAGGTACAGGGTAGGAGATAAGCTATTTTCCGCGCTGGGAATAATAGCTAATGCAGGGGACATAACTTTACTAAATTTCTGTGAGGCTTTACCCGCTTTTAATTAGGCATTGATTAGACGCCACAATGCCAGACAAGGAGGCAGAGCAGTAAGGGTTAAAGTTATAAAGCTATCTAATAAAATAGACATATCAGGATACACTAAAGCTACCTTTTTGTCACGTAAGCGATTATATATATGCACATCAAAATATTTCAAGCAGGTCACTTCTTTAGTATTACAGCTAATAGTAATATTTATCTAGCTATGTGAACTCATAACACTCTGCGATTAACTATTCTCTTAAGCAAACTCTTTCTCAACTGCACTAGCAATGCTCTTCTCATCCACATCGCCTCGGATCTTTTGTTGCTCAGCGATAGCCTTATCCGCCTCGAAGTAAATCTCAGGCCTTGCGAGCTGAGTGGCAGTCTTATTGCGGAAGACGAAAATATCCGGGTGTTCGGCGAAGAATCGGTCAATGTCCTCCAAAGAACGGTTTGCAGTCTCGGGGTAAAACAGGTAGGTGATTGGCACGAAGGCAGCGCAGATGACAGCCCATATCACCCAGAAACGGTACCCAAGATTGGCAATACCTGGAGGTGTGATCTGAGCAACCATATAGTTCATGATCCTATACCATGGTGTTAGTGAGCGTTGCCAGAAATCACGATGTTGACCTACCAGTTGGAGGCCATAGCCAAGCTAGCACCCTTGGCCCGGAAAGCCAAAGCGTTCACCTCTGTAGGATAAAGCCACGGCACTGCCAAGACGCCCATACCAAACGCCGCAAAGAATGCAAAGAAACCGAAGATGGCAGCACAACCCCACGAGAATCGGTTACCGTGGCCGAGTTCGATCTGGGAGGCGGCAATTGAGATGATGGTCCAGCAGGCAGCACAAGCGGCAGCAGAGACCATCATGACGCGACGTCTACCGTAACGCTCAATTACAAACCAGGCGAGAAAAGAGAAGACCAGGTAGTCAATCGAGCCAGCAGCGGCAAGAACCCGGGCCATGAATTCGCTGAGGCCGAGGGCATTGATGAAGACATAGGTCATGTAGTAGCTAGTTACGTTGATGCCCGAGATCTAGTACTCCAGGTTAGCCCTCTCCTTCACATTGAACGGTGAGTGATGGAGACAGGCAAAAATAGAACTTACCTGGTTCATGCATTGCATCCATGCGCCAAGGATCATTCTCCTTACTGCACCAGATGGACCACGCCCGGTGATCAGCTGCCACCACGTAGTTTCATCACCATGTTCCTTGTCCATGATGTCCTTGATGATGGCATACTGAGTTCGTACTGAGGGTGAGTCCACAGTAGCACCATGCCCTTCAAGCGCCGCCAGGACCTCAAGAGCTTCCTCATGTTTCTCCTTGCGCATAAGCAGACGCGGAGAGTCGGGGAGGAAAGGACACATAAGACAGACGAGGGCAGAGAAGACTTGGCATGCAAATTAGCGACGAAGATCTTTTATATAAGGACAGATGGAACAGAACTCACAGATCTGAAATGCAAGAGGGAATCTCCAACTGGCGCTTCCTGGAACGAACGAGAAGCCAAGTGTCAACCAATTGGAGATGGAAAAGCCCGTGATACAGTTGGCCATCTGGATAATAATAAGCTTGCCACGGCTGGCGGTCTTTGCTGTTTCTGACTGCCACACGCCAGCAGTTGAGGTGTTGATTCCGGTTCCGATACCTGAGGCATGAGTATCAGCAACGTCCGTTTACAATTGCATGATATGAGGAGCCAAGCTCTTACCTGCGACAACGCGTCCAACGTACATCTGCGTTGGGCCAAAAACAGTAGCCTGGATAATAGCGCCGAGAGCAATGATCAAACTTCCAACGATGAGGGACCTGGGTCGCCCAAGCTTATCACCTGTGTATAGCGTCGAGAGCGCGCCACCAAAACAGCCGAGGTTGTATACAGATGTCATGGTGCCTTGGGCCGAGACGGAAGGATGGCCCACGGTCTCGATGAAATCTTTGGAAACAAGAATGTTACCGAAAACACCCTGAATTTGATCTTGTTAGCGAGGGTTGTCTTCCAGGATGCTCTGCTTGCTTCTCATACCTGATCGTAGCCATAGAAGACTAGCACAGTTGATGCTGCGAGGCTGATCCAAACGGTCAGGCTCTCTCCAGAGCCGCCCAGGTACTTTCGACCCATGACGTATTCTCAGTCACCAGGGACTGGTGAGTTGTGCTTGGTTGATGAGGTTGCTATCAAATGCTTATGGATCGTTTGCAAAATAAGGACCATGTGTTGTAAGATGTATAAGGTGGAAATGGGTTGCAGATCGCTTTTTGTACTTGAATACCAAGAGCCATCAATTCCTTTGATGCGAAAAAGACTGCGGGCCTTGATACATGATCAGCATATTGATTGGCGAATTAAGATCTCACACTGGTCGGGAGCCTGTTTGTAACCTCGACTTCTCCGCATTCTGACTCCCAGAAATCTGGGGGGCCGACTGCCAAATTCCGGGGTAACGCTAGCCGAGTCGGCACTCTTATTTTTCCGTTTACGGACTGGTGCTCAGTTGCCAACTAGACTTGATTGAGTAAAATTTGCGGTAAATTGAGGATCTTTGCGGGGTTCGGTTGCAAAAGACATTGGTACGATTCCTAATGTGGAAATTTAAGCGCCGGGTGCAACCTTTGGTCGTATCACCATCAACCTCTCCAGGTCCTCGAACTAATGATGTCTTGATATGCATGACACGTGAGAACCCTGCGGGGTTGGTATCGTGGGGAAGCATATTTCGAGTCCAAGTCATATCATGAGTTGCCAACACGCTCTGTGTGGAGTACAGACTGAGACCCAGGCATTCCGCCCCCTCAAGTCAAACTTCGTGCATTCCGCTTATTTGTGACTACATAGCCGAGCCCGTTTCTGCGTCAGCAACACAAGCTTGTTTGAGATCGTCAGCTATTCATCGAGTTTCTCTTTACCTTGAGCGAGAAATATACATCACGAAAGGACAATGTCATTCATGGTCAAGGGCAAAACCGCTGTTGTCACGGGAGCAGGATCGGGAATATGCTATCATTTCTCAAAGGTCCTCCTCGAGCGGGGATGCAATGTTGTCATGGCTGACCTTGCTCTTCGGCCTGAGGCGCGCGAGTTGCTGAAGACCTTCCCTTCTCAGGCTTTATACCAGCCGACCGATGTCACGAAATGGGATCAACTGGACTGCGCATTTGAGGTTGCGAAGAAGGAGTTTGAGGGTTATGATATCGTCTGCCCTGGTGCTGGCGTATACGACCCAGTAAGTATGGCTCGAGTCGTCGATCCATCTCCTGTGTACGAGCCTAAGCTTGACGTATTTTAGCCCTTCTCCAACTTCTGGCACCCAGTCGGCACAGAGTTGTCAAAGGACGTGCACAGCGCAAGTCGTTTCGCAAGCCTTGACATCAACTTGACGCACCCGATCTATGCAACCCAACAGGCCATTGCGCATTTCACAGAGAACAAGAAACCTGGATCTATAGTGCACATCTCGTCTATCGCAGCACAAGGCCCAGTCTTGTCGGTGCCCATGTACTGTGCAGCTAAGGCCGGAATCTCCCACTTCGTCCGCTCGCTCGCAGGTCTCGAGACACCACCTGCAAGTACCGGCTTGGCTAGCATTCGTGTGACAGCAGTTGCACCAGGAGTCATCAAAACTCCACTGTGGACAGAGCATCCAGAGAAGCTGGCGTGGATTGATGGCGCAAAAGACGAATGGGTAGAGCCTGAGGATGTTGCGCTGGCAATGGCCAGTCTGGTTGAGAAGGATGAATATGTTGGAGGGACGGTTTTGGAAGTTGGAAAAGGTCAAACAAGAGAGGTCCATGTTCTCAATGATGTTGGTCCATCTGGCTCGGGACATACCGTCAGTGGCTTGGGGAAGGGCATCGATGAGGTTTGGGGGATACTTTCACAAAGGAAGCATAGCTGAGATGGGCTATGAATCTCTGTCAAAAACACAGTTTCAGATAATTCGAATCAATTGATTATTAGTTTCTTTTTCACATTATCAGAAAGATGCTATACAACAGCTTGGTAGATGCGATGCCGTTCCGGCTATCTGCCAAGGATAACTCCTGTGGCCCTTGTCTCGATATCTCTGTTTCTTGTATTGGGAATACTCGCGATATTTCAGTTGGGAGAGGTGCTAAATACCGAATTGGTGTCTTTCAGCTCCCTTGCCTATCAACTCCACTCGCAGCTTGTGTTGAAGTTTCAGCGAGATGGCCAGTCTATTGGCTTGATATGTCTCGTTAAGACGTCATAAGCTTTAGGTATCAATCAATGGCCAGTTCAGGATCCCTCAGGCCTAAGAGCGATGACGAAGAATAAGCTAGTTTGAAAGAGGAGTAGGAATATTTCCGACTGGTTCCCCGCGTTTTTAGTAAACTGGCTCTTCTCCTAGCTCCCGGACGATGATATGCATGTGACCAGACGTAGAGTGCGGAGCCGATTATAATTACAATGATGAAGAGGTGCTCAAAAATACCATACAGTTGAGGATAAAATCTCCCGATTTGGAGATTTAGGCGTTAGATCGGCAGCTGTATCATACATGGCTGGAAATGGCGGCTAGGACGGCAATGCCGGGTACTAAATGGACGTTGTCACTTGGCTAAACTCACTAGCCATCTGAAAAGGGTAATTTTGGCGTGGCTCTGAAGAAGAATGCATGATCAATCAAGGCAAGACCTTCTACGGCGCTCATGAAGACTTTATTATCCCAGCCTTTCTATGATACCAGCAAATTTGACGCCAGGAAATATTGGTTTCTGGTAGAAGGAAGCAAAAGCTTGATATCTTTATTCTCCCTCTTATGATTTCTTGTCTTCTTGGCCAATACTGATATCTCCTCATCCTCAATCAACCTTGCTCTCATGACAATGATGATTGCCGCTGATACCAACGTCCTAATTATCGGCGCTGGCATGTCAGGTATTGGATTCGCCATCCAACTGCAGAAGAAGTACAAACATGCCAGTTTCGAAATCTACGAGAAAGGCACCGAAGTTGGAGGAACTTGGGCCGTGAACACATATCCTGGCTGCGGAGTTGATGTCCCCTCCCACTTCTACTCATACTCATTTGGCCTGAACCCGCATTGGACGCGCAAGTTCACCATGCAGCCTGAGATTCTGGCCTACTTCAAAGACGTGTCGCGCCAGCAAGGCATCGACTCTCACATACGTCTCCAGCATAGCGTCACCAAGGCCGAGTGGCAGTCCAAGTCTAGCACGTGGCTCGTTGAGATCCTCAACCATCGCACCAACAAAGTCACCCAAAGACGAGCCAACATCCTCATCACAGCCGTCGGTGCTCTCAGCATCCCCAAGAAGTGCGAGGTCCCCGGCCATGAGACTTTCGAGGGCAACATCTTCCACTCTGCGACGTGGGACCACAGCTTCGACCACGCCAACAAGAATGTCGTGGTACTTGGTAACGGCTGCAGCGCCACGCAGTTCGTGCCCGTCATTGCACAGACTGCCAAGAGCGTCACCCAGTTTGCGCGCCAACCGCACTGGCTACTCGAGCGTCCAAATCCAGAGTATTCCGCCCTGTTCCGCTTCATGATGCGTTGGGTTCCTGGTGCCATGATGCTACTCCGCACTGTCATCTACGCCCAACTCGAGGCCGAGTGGCTTATGTTTAATACTGCAACCGGCAAAAATGCCCGTCAGAAGCTGAGCGAGGCATCTAGAAAGTACATTAGAGAAAATGCACCAGCCGAGTATGTCGATACGTTGGTTCCCAAGTTCGAAGTTGGTTGCAAGCGCCGCGTCTTTGACACGGGTTATCTCGAGGCGTTACATCAGCCTAACCTCCATCTTATCTCAGACGATCCTGTTGAGCGGATCGGCCGTCGTAGCGTCTTTCTCCGCTCTGGCAAGGAACTCCCAGCTGACGCTATTGTGCTCGCTACCGGCTTTGAGACGACAAAACTGCTCGCTCCGATTGAGATCATCGGTCTCGAAGGGAACAGCGTTGAAGACCATGTAAGCACTCAAGTTGCACGCACACCCTTACTATATATATATCAAGTGACTCACTGACAGGTTCCAACAGTGGAACAAGCATAATGATGGACTCCCCCAAGCTTATTACGGAACTTGTATAGCCGGCTTCCCAAACATGTTCATCATGATGGGCCCCAACACACTCACTGGTCACCTGTCAGTCACATGGTCGACCGAGTGTCAGATCAACTTTACCCTCCGCGTCATCGATCCCGTTCTCCGCTCACTGCACCCGCCAAAACTATCTCTTTGGCCCTCGCAAAAGGTGGAGGCTGTCCAAGTCAAACAGCAGGCCGAAGATGAAGAGAACTCATGGATTCAGTCCAAGTGTAAGAGCTTGGTCTGGTCGTCGGGATGCAGCAACTGGTATGTTGAGCCAAAGACGGGCAAGAACCTATTGATATACCCTGAGTGGCAGTGGCACTTTTGGCTGAGAAGTATATTTATTCGCTGGGGAGACTTTCGATTTGTGTGTGACCTCAAGAGCGGCCGCAGCATTTCTCCCTTGTGGGCATTGTTGCCAGCTTTTGCCAGTCTTTCATTCGTCTTGGACAAGAGTACAGTGTCATCCGTGTGGCAGCTACTGAATGACAAGCTTGCCTTATCCTTCGCAAGTAGATAATGTAAAAAGAATCAGTAAATGAGTGTATCTAGATAAGGAAGAACTTCATTTCAGAGAATATTCGCCTGTAATTATGGTATTGCCAGAACGATACACAGATAACATATGTGGCTTCAAATCCCGCTATCAGTATCCAACCAACCACAAGACGATCAACCACAGCAGTCCATGATCTCGTTCCGATCCATGCCCCATTCTCTAAGTAAGTCCTTCACCCGATATTGTGAGCTCCACCCTAACTCGGTCTCAATGGACTCAAGCAGCATAAGAACAATAGCACGATCAGCTTTGTTGTGTAGACAACGACCCGCGAGGTAAACAGGCTGCAACATATGTATTCTCGCGGCTTCCTTCGGCCTGGATAAGGCAATAGCACATATCTCTGTGGCATGATACTGCAGCACCCGGTTCATCAGGTTAAACTTGACTAAGGCATCGGTGGGGCTCCCTGAGGCAGAGGGTCGTGAAACAGGAACTGCTAGGCTCTCCGGCTTGTGGATCAAGAGGAGTATCTGACTCATGTGATAGGACTGCATGCTAGAGGCACACATACTGCTACTGTACCACGTCTCATAACTAATCAAAGATTCAGGCTGATGCCTACACCTTTGGCACCCCTCAGCACCGTGACGAGGCGTGTATCGTACTCGGTATGATGGTCGAAAGCTAGAGGGTAGCCCTTGATGCCATGTTCCAAAGTCCTCATTCAAAGAGAGCCACGTAGCCTCTAGAACTCTCGTCGAGTTTGCCTGCTGTCTTGAGTCGGTAGCAAGCGCAACGTAGTTGGCTAGCTTTGAGAGAAGCCATACAAGCGTGTTGGATATTATGTCAGGCCGTAAAGCCTGCGAACAGGCATCTTCTGGGGAACTGGAATGAACGTGGGCCATTGGTCTCCCATCTTCAGAGACGCTTAGACCCATTCGCCGCCAGATAACTGGATTTTCGGTATCAAGACGAGTCTTGTGGCCATTGATCACTAACTGCGTTAGCTATGCCTTAGTAGGAAAGCAGTGACGTTCAGGAATGTCAACAAAAAGAAAAGAAAAAGAATATGACTCACAAGCTGCAAGAAAGTCCTGCCGTGCAAAGTTCCAACAGGCAGCTCGTAGAAGACTCGGTGGCAGAGGATCGAGAATAGGGCTTGCTGATGTCGGCTGAAAATTGAAGCCCAGTTCGTCCGATAGACGAATGAAAGATCGGATACCATCAAGGTGTTCAGACCACGTCTGGTCACTAGCGGTGAGAAACTCGTAAACTGATAAGATGGTGGCCGCTATGATAATCTCATTTCTACATGGTTTGGGATCGTAATCATTGTCGTTTTGTTGCTCTGAAGCTACCTCCCCAGAATCTCCTGAACTGAGGTTGGAAACATACCTCAATAGTAACGAGATGGCACGATCGTAGTACTTGGTGCTATGCCATGCAAAATCCTCATGGGAACCGGCTTGCCAGGACTTCATATGGGACCGTGGCTTCAGTTCCTGTGGAGTGGGTTCAACTAAAGTGAGCTGCTTGGCTGCCACGGCACAAGCAGAATAGAGAAGAAGTGGGCTACTCCATGCGAGTATTGGAATGACTCTATGGTAATGCTGATCCATATCGAACAAGTCCATCCTATTGAAATGATCAGGATGTAATGTGGCGGTCTTTAGATTTGGTGCAGCCTACCAGTTTCCCATAGTGTCAGCAAACTGCCGCAAGAAAAAGGACAGCTCAGGGTCGGTTTCTATAATCTCCGATCCCTGGTCCATCATATTCGTCGAAGACACGCCGTTTGCATTTGTGCGGTCTTGGGATGGTGTGAGAGCATGTGTCGCGATCATTGCTGGCAAACGCAGCAAACTGTCGTATGTTTCAACGGTAGAGGGCGAGACGATGAAGTCCGATGCCTCTGGAATGTTGAATCCCCGGCCAGGCTCTTCTGGCTGCACTGCCATGCTGTTTGATGTAAGTGAGCTCATTGTGCCAGATCTTTCGGGCGTGGTGGCTACAGTCGCCCTGTGAGGTTGAGCTTCATTAAGATGGACCGTGGATGGGCTCGCCAGTTGTGCCAGGATGCAACTCGCGTCATAGACAGCAGTTGGCATTGGGCTGGGGTCGCTGGGCATCTCGGCATTCACGTCTAGACCTTGAGCCACGGTATCTTCACGAATAAGTAAGTGCCAAGATCTACCATGGGTGTTGAAACTGTCGTCGTCGACATCGTGGCAACTGTTATTAATCAGGTCAGGTTCTGGTGGCTTTGACGGCTTCTGCGTTGTTCCAGGACCAGGATCAGAGGCGCGACTATAGACGCGAAATCGGGAGCTTGAGATGTTGCATGCGCGATTACGCTTGCAACATTGTTGACAGCAGGGTTGGGTTTCGTCGCACTTGATCTTCTGGATGCGGCATGGTAGACTAGAAGCAGTAGGTAACAAGTGTAAGCAAGCGAGCAACTCAGTGTGCCGGAGGCAGGCTTATACCATCCAGTGCGTGACCTTTGCCCGTGGGCTCGGCGTCTCGGCGTCTTGTCCATGACTGCACGGCCGGTAAAGGAGTGGAGGAAGAACCCTGGATAAAGCAAAGCAAGCAATTCCCACAAATTATGGGTGAAATAAGATCGACTCGTCAAAACGCGGGGAAAATGATGAACAGTTTTCCCCGTGACTGTAAGGCACGCTAATTAGATTTAGCGTTTATCATTTATCTAGTCCGGGGTAGGTAGTGACGGAAAATGCCGTAAGCTATGTACGCGCAGATTGCCTTCCAGAAGCTGAATTCAATTGGAGGTCTTAAGTGTGTTGTCTTGATGTCTCTTTGAGATGTCATAAGCTTTAAGTATCAATTAATCAATTATCTATTAGTTCTAATTATGCGCTGTTACGCCAACACCATGGAACTGTTTCAACTCCTGTTCCTCAATCTCTCCCCAAATTTGTAAAAAAGGATAGGTAGTGGAATGAAGGCTACAGCGAGAAAGCCCAAGACAGAATTGCCCCAACCAAGGCCCAAATCATCGTACATAGGAGGTCCGGCCAAAGGAAGGAATGCAGCAAACAAAGAGCGGAACACAGCGAGCCCGGCAAGAGCTGAAGCAGCCCCTTCTGCGCCAAAAAGGTCGACAACATATAGCTGAGAGGGCAGCTAGACGAGACGAAGGTTAGAGTTGTAAGGCGGGAAATATTGTTTGGCCCGGGTCCACTCACCATGATAGCCAAGATACCGAATCCGACGAAGGAGGTTCCTATTATTGGAACAATCCAGTGGACCTTCTCCTTTGCGGACCAACCGTACCAGAACAAGCCAACCGCAAGCAGTGGAGTTGCAACCATTGTCATCACCATCCTAGTCTCAGGCTTGGGAGCTGCATTTTTGCCGTTCATTATTTTATCGGTAATACCAAAGGTAAAGAGACCAATGAACATGCCTATCCCGATTCCAATGTAACTCAAGCCGGAGACGCCGGTGCTGAAGCCGTACTGACCTTCGAAGACCTGGGGGAAGGTAGTAAATAGAAGGTATAGAAGACCAAATGCAAAGGCATTGAACAGTGACAGTACGAACAAAACGGTACTGGTAAAGAGCATGGTGATGGCCTTGGTGATGGTCTGCAGGATAAGGGCCGAGGTGCTGATAGAGCGAGCTCCAGCTGGCCGAAGTTTCTCATTGCCAGTCTCCTTGCGAAGTCGCGCGGCTCGTTGGGCTAAGATGGTTGGTGCATAGGTCTCTCGCATAAACAAGACACAGATAATGGTATTAACACCACTCTATTGTCCAAGTCAGTCAAGGAGTCTGCACCGTTATGGTGGTGATACTACTTACCAGAATTGTAAGTATCCAGAACGTCCATCGCCAGCCTAGGTTAGCACTTATGAAGCCACCAGCAATTGGACCAAGGACCTTGGTACTTAACGTCAGCACGGAAAACGAAAGCGTAAATTGGGACAGTGGACTTACAGGTCCGAGGAGAGGCCCAAGAGCCCAACCCGCCATTGCTTTGGCTCTGTTGTTCGGGTAGGTCACATCGGCAATCGTGCCGCCCCCGATCGTCAACGGAGCAGAACCAGCTATACCGGCAATAAAGCGGCAAGTCATGAAGCCTCCCAGGTTGGGAGCTTTTGCACAGCCTATGGTCATACCCAATATAACCAGGTTGCAAACGTTGTATATCCAGTACCTTCCATGCAACTCTGATAGAGGCGCAATCAGCAGGGGCCCGAAGGTGAACCCTAACAGGTAGATCGAAACGGTGAGGGTCACGACTGTCGCGTTTGTGATGCCAAAATCTTTGGCAAGATCGTCTGCGGCCGGGGCGAACATGGTCGCGGCGAGGTTACTGTTATCCGCAGAGGTGAGCAGTTGAACCGGGAAGTCTGTAGGGTACACGAAAAAGATAGCTTACACAGTGAGTGTCATGAAAGAGATGATGACAATATGAGCGACAGCCTTGTAAGCAGGCCAGTTCAAAGGGTTCTCCGGGTCATTTTCCTGCCAGTCAACGACATTGGGGTCTGAAGACGTGGCGTTTGCTTTGCTCTCGGCGTCCAACTCTTCTTTCGAGCCTCGTTCATGGTTAGATTCGACAGCGGTTTCGACGTCGGAATTCATGTTGACAATATCAGAGGAGTATATGTTTTATGAATGAGTGAGAGGGAAACCGTGAAGAAGCCAGGCTTTTATCGAGTCTAGGATATAAAGGAACCATTCGAAGGAACCTTGACTGGCTATGTCCACGGACATAATCAAGGGGCACTTTGCATCGGCATATTCTGTATCCGTACCCGTACACGGATTGAGTCGCTCGGTTAAGCAGCCTGGTTGGGTCAAGCGGCGCTCGTGCGGGGCGCGCTATAGCGGAGGGTCGGCGACGGGAGCGGATGATCGGTGCGTGTGGAGCGAGCATCAAAATCTGCCGTTCGCCCCGCCATGTAGCCCCCTCTTGTCCAGTCTCCGTTCCTCTCCCAGAGTCCATCAGCTTGCATCCGTATCTGCCGGAATGTCTGATCAAAGTTCTCACGAAGCGGATTTCTGTTCTGCTCACAAAGCCGCGGATCTAAGCCCTCCGATAACAGGTCCTCCACCTCATCGCCGCCGCGATAAGAAACAACTTTCATGCGAATTCTGTCGCAGGAGAAAGTACAGTTTGAGCCTACTCGTGTCTGCAAACTCTCTAAGAACAACTTTCTGACTTTTTCTTCTTCCTCTTGTTTTCCAGGTTGAAATGTGACAGGACGCAACCATGCTCCGCTTGTACATCCCGCAACTTGAGCTGCTCCTTTCCCAGTGCTCGCGCACCCCGGCTTCTATCGCGGCCGTCCCCTAGAGCCCAAACTGCACAGAAGCCGAGCCTCTCAGTTCTTGAGGACAAAGTCAAATCCTTGGAGCAGATGATGATATCGACTTTGGCTACCATACGTCACGAGCGGCCTGATCTCGACGCTTCGTCGCCCTTAAGCAACAGCGGGATGTCGCTACGACCCCATCTAGCCGAGGCTGGGACGATGCGTCGCGGTAATCAAGGGACAGAGTATTTTGGGGGCATTCACTGGGTTGCTATAATGGACGGAATCTCGGAAATGAAAGGCCACTTTGAAAATCTAAATGAGATTCAGTCTCCCGAAATATACGGTCAGGAAGTACCCGACGAGTCGCGCCAGCGCCCACTCTTGCTATACAGCAGTACGCGCCCGCCTGCAAAGGAAATGCTGATCTCTGAGCTGCCCGAGAAAAGCATAGTAGACAGTATGGTGTTTTATTATTTCAGTGAGATGTCGATATTGCCACGTAGGTATTTGGAATTGCGACTCCCTGCCCTGGTACTGAGCAACATGCCCTAACGATACACTCTAAGTGATTGCTCTTCATCCCCCGACGTTTCTTCGAGAGGTAAGTAAGCACACAAGTGTTGCCACTCATTCAGGACATATTGACGCCATACTGAGCAACTTTAGTACGAACAATTCTGGGCCAGCCCTCGTGATGTGCCGATCCATTGGGTTGGCCTCCTTTATAGTATACTCAGTGTTTCAACTATACTCTCACGCAAATCAGAAGCCCCAGCCAGTGATACGATGTCGGACTCCGAATACACTGCGCAATACTCAGAATATGCCCATCATATGGTACACTGCCTGAAGGCTGGAGACTATGTTCGGGGAGGGCCATGCATTCTTGAGACACTGATCAATTACACAGTGTTGGAACTCATGACGACATGTCCCTCGCCGCATGTCCATTCAGGAATCTATGCCACAACAGGGCTGATGACGCAGATTGCCTTTCGCATGGGCTACCACCGTGACCCGTGCCACTTCCCCGAAATATCTTGTTTTGAAGGCGAGATGCGGCGGCGGATCTGGGCCACGATTCATATTTTCGATACCTCAATTTCTGTCCTCAGCGGATCACCAAGGGTTATAGCTGAAGGATCATGGGACACCAAACCCCCTCGGAACCTGCACGACAGTGACCTCGATCCAAGCTGTACTACTCTTCCCGAGTCACGCCCAGACTCGGAATTAACTCCAGTGTCGTTTCCACTGGCCAGGTATAAGCTGAGTCTCACCGTCGGTTGGCTGATTGATGCCAACGTTTTTCAAGGTCTCTTATTGCCTTCTGAGAAGCGACACGCAGAGGCCCGCCTTGTAGAGACGTGGGATACCATCCCGGACAGGTTCAAGTTTGAATCGCTGAGCAACTGTCTTTCCGAGTCCCCAGCTGGAGTGGGGCAACGAATCGGCCTCACCGGCCTCTATAACAAGATGTACATAATGCTGCACATATCCCACCTTCTCAAGAGCCCCCAATCAGCCGACGAGGGAGGCCCTCCTGCGGAACAGGACGTCGAGTATGAACTGCATTCACGACGTAAATGCATACAAGCAGCCCTACAAAACATAGAGTTACTCATTATCATGGAGACGGAATCTCGGCCCGGTGGCGCTCTGACTGTGCTCAACAATAAGAGGTCCATACTCGCAGTGCACGAGGCCCTCGTTGCAACGGCGGTTCTGGGTACATTCCTCTATCATTTCGGAACATGGCCTGCTACGGCCGGCGAGACCGATGGCATTGACATGGCGCACATCGAGGCTACGTTGAGGAATTGCAGGGACACGTGGGTGCGATGGAGCGAGTGGTCGCCAGACGCCAGAAGGGCTGTGGACTTGCTGGATTTGGTATTCCAGAAGCTGGATGGGAGCATGGAGACGGTGCCGATGAGTGAATTCTCCCTGGCTTTGGATGGTATGGGCTTGAATCTTGGCTGGGATACTGTGTATTTATGATCTAATATTAATATCAGTGACGTGTGCTGCGCCTACCCAAGTATTCACGACACAAACCGGCCTGTTTTGTTTTGACTCTTATTAACAGCAAACGCGAAACGTGGCCCGTTTTTACATCGCGTCGCGTTGGACCGTGCCACCCTTGCTAAGTCCATGAACCGCTTTCCGTTTTCCGTTTGGCCCATGTCAGCTTATATAATTCACTACCCTATACCATATGTCCAATCCATAGTGCCGTCCAACTCATGAAGTAATCTCACTAAGCCTAGATTAATAACCCAGATTGGAGGAGTCTTAGGGATAGATTTAAAGTAGCTATAATTAATTAACATGCAAGTAGCTATTAAGGCAGAGAGTTAACAGGACGTACATAAACCTAGCTACCCACAATAGTTACAAACACAAACTAAGATCTTTTACATAATATAGGTATTTTTACAAGAACCCTCTAATGATTTGCACTTTCAATAAAGAGAAAGTGTACCTGGGCCTTTACGGATCTGTTCCTTATTACCTGCACAAGTCATCTCACATTTAACTAGCTGTCCCTTCACTGGAAGCTTGCTCTTATCGACCGAATTCCCGCAATAACACTCTCGACCGTATTCAAGGCCGGCGAACAAGTAGCCCCAACGCTCGCAGTAGTCGAGACATGAATCAATCGTCATATTATCGGCACTACTTTGGGCCATACCAAGGCTGCGGGAACCGCAAGAGTCCTTAGCGCATCCCACATAACGGAATTTCTTAGTGCCGGTAACGTCGCTAAAAGGCCGCGTAGGTGGGCTAATCTCCTTGGCGGCATTGCAGGCTTCGCCGACGACGTGGTTAGCAAGCTCCGGGCCGAGCGTAACAGGATTGCAACCAGGGAGTGTTTTGAGGACCCCGTTGGTCTTCTTGTCGACTTAAACAGGCACGCGGCACCAGTTCGTGGCATCGTCGTCAAAGAATGTAAGGACAGGGCACTTCTCGATGACACCAGAGTCATCAGTGCAGTCATTGACTGCCTTCTGTAAGACCTCAACGTCCCAGCCGTTGAGGAAGTCACCATGGAGGCCGTAGCCGGTCAGGTCACCGTTGGAGAAAATAAAAGGATGCGAATCGCCATGCCATCTATCCTTAAATTGATCGACCTCAAAGACTACCTCATAGAATATCGTGACGAGGCGCTTTGGGTGGGGGTGTGACCAAACGCCGCTATCAACACGATCCAGATATGCCATGTGGCTTTTGTGGTCAGGTGAATCCAGGTTCTCGCCATCCCAGCCAGGAACTTGGGGGGAAAAGCCGTTAAGCTCTCAGTTAGGGTAATTAATAAGTAACAAAGGTTAAGAAAACTAAAGACCGCCTGATATAATAAATACAATTTCCTTTCTAAAGTTCATGTCTAAGAAACATCTGCATCAAACACTGAACCAAAGCCATCGAATCCAAACAGTAGTAAATCCTGGTCGGAATACTCTAGAAGCCATGGCTCCAAGTCCGGAAACAAGGTTTGATTAACAGGTAAGATAGAAGATTCATAGTCACTAATAGAATCGAAAGGAATATTTCCAGCACTACTAATATACTGATTCTGAGATAAGTCCTGGCCTACCACTATCCCGGAAAGTGAGGGCTGGCTCATAGTAGAGGCCGAGACCTTAACAGTACTAGACTTGTGAATAGCCTCCTGTAGTCGTTCGATAAGTTGCAGTGCGTTCATGGCCAACCTACTGCCCTCAGCCATATACTGCAGAGCAGTTATTCCTTGTGTTATGGGTAATGAATCATGAGTGGGATAAAGAACAGAGTATAAAAGAAGTACAATAGTGGCAGAGCTGCATGTATGAAAATCTGTAAACGAATACTTGGCGAGTAGGCCGCGGTGATGCATCTGGCCAATCCAGTCAATAATCATTGTGGCTGCCTCTCTGCACTTCTCCACTAGTCTTTGGGATGTGAGATATGCTTCTTGGTCTCCCGAAGCCATTGAGATAGATGCAGGTTGAAGTGATTGGCGAACAAGACGCAACGTGGCACCGCGGCCGATGTTTACCCAAATCATGTGATAGAGTATCTGTAGGTGGGCATCCGCTCGTAACGACGATGCTAGGGACTTGGATGCATCGATTGGAACTGACGGCCTGAGAGATTCCATTTTGGATAGGGCCCATTCAAATTTACTCTCACTCCTTTCGATGTTCCTTGAGATGCATCAGCTACTGTGGCATTTGTCATATGGGAGAGATTAAAAGTTGTCCCATACCCTTCATTGATAATCTCGTCCATCCCCATGGTTAGCTTCGTTACTGCAATCAGTCGATCTACAGCCTGGCAGTTATCTCCATCTAGATCCTGTCGCTTCTGTGGCAGCGAAACACTGATGTCCTTGACTTGCAGCATTGTTGGAAGACCCATGACACCAGATGTTAGACTATGTAAACTGTCAGTTCTCACAAATATGTATAATATTCACAACTGTCCTACCGTTCAATAGTGTAGACAGTCCAAAACACTCGGACTTTGACCTCTCGAGCTTCAGGAGTTTCGTCGCTACTCACCCCTGCCCGATGCATAGAGAGCCCGACTGCTTGATTTAGAGCCAGTCCAAGATAAATACGGTGGTGCTCGATATCGTCAGTGGCAAGGAGGTATAGCGATATCAAGAGGGAGCATATCACGCTCTCCACAGAGTTAGCTGCGATTACTTCTGGGATTAGCCTGGTGGCATTTGCAAAGAGTTTGCCTCCTGGAGCATCTCTGTCTGCATCCACAAACTGCACTGGGTCGACCAAATGCTTAAATGTACTTGCCAGAGCCAAGACGAGAAGAACATGACAAACAGTGGTACAGCGAAGTTGCTGTGTAGAAGGTTTATCAGCATACAGATCAGCAAACAGATCTCGAAATCTTTTCTTGTCGAAATAGTACCAGTTAGCCTCGAGAAAGGTAAAAAACAAATCAACAAGGGCTTCTGAAGCGTCGCGAGGAGGAAGCTGGTCAAGTATATTGTTGATGTAATATACGTCCTCTTTCCGAGCGAGGCTTCTCATATTTAACCGATCCTGTGTATAATTGGTTAGAATGTAGTAAAAGAAACGGTACTGTAGCGAATGATATTACGCACGTAGCGATCCTTCGAGCAGAATGGGGGAATTGTCTCTGAGACTGCAGCCAGAAACCTAGCGTGGGATACCGAAGGCGAGTGCTCTATCAGAAAGAATAAGTCATAACACAGTACATTTCAAATCAACTCCAGACATACCGTTCTCTACTGTGGCTGGCAAGTCGCTCGCTTCAGGCTCCGCGACAACTCTGGGCGGAGGAACCAGCTCCGACGCCGTGGATAATGGTCCAAAGGAACTATCATTTCGATGAAACAAAAGCGGTCGCCTCTTCCAAACAGCTTCATTGAAGAGATTTGAAACAATGGAGAGTTGTTCGAAATTGAGCTTGATGTCAGGAAATCTCTCTTGCAAACATCGGGAGACGTCTGTTGCCACCTCATCCCACACTGCTGAGCTTCACGTCACGAGATTAGTACATGGAACTTGTAAAATTGCATGAAAAGGGTGGATAAAGATCTAGAATGTGAGACTTACCTATGCAGTCTCGATGGAACGTCCCGCAGTTGGTTGCCACGATCCCTGAGAACCGGCTCAAAGGTGCATACAAGGCCATACCGAGTACACTCTTGGCATTGATCCACCGAGGTCAAGATGCACTTCTTCTTACTGCCTCTACAAGAAAGACATGCGCGTACCGCCCTTTTTCGCTTATCTAAAGGCACGTGCGGGCGGTGTCTCCTTGATGGGCCGCCCTCTTGCGGAGCAGGCATTATAGAAATAGTGAGTTTGATGATTGTGAAAACCTGGGTACAAGAACGAAAATCTCTCAATTATCAGGAAACAGATCATGAGGTTCGGGAGAAATAGATAAGAAAATCCCGTTATGCCCCGGATGATTCGAGGTTTAACTCAAGAAGAGGGGTTGCCGAAACTAAAAACAATCACGTGCACGGCATTCCAGCCAAGGCCAAAACAACACTAGTTCTCAAGTATTGAGCTGATACATAACTTCATTTGTTCCATTTGGTCGGCAAGCTCAATAGTTGATAGACAAGATTCTTGAGACTTTTGAGAAGTAACAGAAGCTGATATTGTGGGGGAAAACCATGTTCTCATTACTGTGTCAGCATCACAATGCCTCTTTCTCCCGCCTTCGCATCATTTATTAGTTTTGATAACTAAGATATGCTAGCTTCAACTTGGAAAGGATAATCAATTACTGGCTTTGTGACGGAGTTCAATGCATCTCTTGATTGAGTCAATAAGCTAAGCAATATTTACTGTTCGGCTAAGGTATGTCTCCAGTTTTGACCATCTAGATGCGAAGACTCGTCCATCTTTAAATGTTGCCAGTACATGCTTCTCGGGTGTATCCAGGACGGTAATGTCCTCCAATGGATTCACGTTCAGGATCAGAAGGTCGGCAGCAAATCCTGGGGCAACCTGGCCCAAGAAGCTTTCCTGCCTAAGCATTCGAGCAGCGTTGATGGTCGCACTTCGCAGCACTTCAAGCGAACTTTGGACTTGAGACCGGAGGCCGAATTCGCGGGACTGCGCAAAATGTAATTGCCCGAGGAGGTCACTTCCGAAACACACCGTTACCCCAGCTTCGGTTGCAATCTTGATGGCCTTCAATCCCCTCTCCAATACCTCCCTGTTCTTTTTGGCCGAGGCAGGTGGGAGAAAGCCTTCAAATTGCTCCATTGTTGCATAAGCAACAAGGGTCGGGGTCAGAAAGACTCCTTTGGCAGCCATGAGTTCAGCGGTTTCTTTATCGATGAGATTTCCATGCTCGATACCCAGAACACCCTGGTTGATTGCCTGTCGGATCGCCTGAGGTGTGTAGGCATGAGAGGTCACGTATGTGCCTGCATTAGACGCGACTGTAACAATGGCCTTGATCTCTTTGTCTGAGAACTGGATGTGCTCAATCTTATCTGTTGGACTAGCCACACCACCACCACCCATAATCTTGATAAAGTCGGCGCCTTGGCGAAGCTCCTCTCGAGTATACTTCAAACAGTCTGGTACGCCATCAACGACTCGTCCAATGCCCAGGGTAGTTCCACCACAGCACTCGTGTTCATTTAGCTGTTCGCGGCTGTCGGCGTGACCGCCTGTTTGTGACAATGCGTGTCCAGCGATGAACAGCCTTGGCCCTGGATGAACATAGTCCTCAATCGCTTTTCTCAAGGGAGCCAAAGCACCTCCGCAATCTCTTACGGTCGTAAAGCCCCTTTCCAACATAGATTTGCAGACTTGTGGCTGGCGTAGGAGCGAGGTTGAAAGGTTCCAATTCTTTAAATCCTCAAGACCCCTCTTACCAGGAACTGCTGCGAGATGCACATGGCAGTCTATAAGACCAGGACAAACATACTTTCCGGCCAAATCTATCTCAACAACAGAAGGATCTTCGCTCCATTCTGTTGCGTCACCATTGATAGATTTGATGATACCATCGCAGAGATAGATTGTTGCGTTCTTCAGCACCGTGTCTTGCACAGGGTCGATAATGTTAGCGCCGGTGAGGACATATTTTGGCCGAGGAGGAGGGATCCAAGGAATCATAACATGATCAGGGATGATAGGGATTTTGGCCATAATGAAGTGATCTGGTTGTAGCGTAGTGATGGTGTAAGACGTGTACTAGAGAGGGTCTTTCCTCTTTCTAAATACATTTTTATGACCCAGAAATGAAAGAAGAGGTCTGAAAATAGACTTTGGTTCGGGTACTTGTACCCGTCTAGGTCGAGGGAGCCAAGAATCCGGGGAAGTAGCTAGGGCTGCTGGGCGGTATCAGCAACTAGTCGGGTACCTGTACCCAGCCAATAGGATTTCTCAAAATCTGGGTACATGTACCCGGGACCACATTCCTGGGCAATTGGGTTTGGGCCTTCAACCAGAGGGTTCAATAGCCGAGATAGTTGGCGATGATGGGATTCGCTACATACGTTCAGCTTAAGGGTTGCTCGTTTCTGTTCCTTATCTTTGTGGCTCGGAAGACTGATGTATAAAGAGTAACACAATCGCCACGGAGATTCTTGAGTCATCACACTTCGAAGCCCCATTGAATCACAGCATCACCAGTCATAAACAGCAACATGGGTTCAAGGAATCACAACTTTCCTAGCCAGGACAAAGCCTCAATGGAGCTATCGACCAAGCATCCTAGTGCCAGTGTCGGTGAGGCAAACTCGACCTTGACAATGACCTCAGCTGAGGAGCGAAAACTGGTTCGAAAGATTGACCTACAGTAAGTCACTCACCTCTTAGAATTCTATGCCGATCTAAGGGTGGGACAGCTTGATGCCTCTGATGTTCGTTCTATACCTTTTTCAGTATCTCGATAAGACGTCCCTTGGCTATACTGCGATTATGGGCATCTTACAGGATGCAGTAAGTCAACCTGTTATCTATACTAAGAAACATAAACGCTAATAACAAGTTACAGAAACTTAGTGGCAATCAATACTCCTGGGTCTCTAGCTTCTTTTACGTGGGATTTCTCGTTGCGAGCCCTCTATCTTCGATTCTCTTGGTCAAATTGCCAGTGGCTAAAGTCGTCGTCTTGACCGTGTATGTTTCCTCTCTCGAATTCCTTTTGATATCCTTGTGCACTTACACTGATGCGTTGAATCAGGCTCATCTGGGCTGGTATTCAGATGGTTATGGCCGCTGGAAAGAGCTTTGCCAGTCTGGCTGTCCTGCGTATCTTACTCGGTGCTTTTGAGGCTGCTATCGGCCCAGGCTTTACAATCATTACGTCCACTTGGTACAAACCCTCCGAACATGCCTTGCGTCACGGTCTCTGGTATGGCGGAGCTAGTGTAGCATATATAATAGGCGGTATCATGGCGTATGGCATATCCCATATCAACAGCGCGATTAAAAGTTGGCAGGTATGTGAGCACATGATTGAGACAAGAAGCAATCTGTCATTCAACAGCTAATCAGTCCCTTAGTTCCTCTTTATTATCTTCGGGGCAGCGACCTTCATTTGGGGCTTGGTTGTTTGGTGGCTTCTACCTACTGATCCCCAAAGTGCTTGGTTCCTCAATGAACACGAGAGAAAACTAGCCTTTGCGAGAGTACAGGGAGCGAGGCATTCTACCCAAACAGGAGAATGGAACCATTCACAGATGAGGGAAGCCTTCATAGACCCCAGGTCTTGGTTGTTTTTTCTCCTCTGTGTGTTCTCAACCATTCCAGGTGGTGGTTTGACTGCTGTAAGTAATGAAAAGTGCTCAAGGCCTTGCCTGCCTGCGAAACTGTTTGTAACCTCTACTTACAAGTTTAATTACAGTTTGGAAGTGTTATTATAAAGGACTTTGGATACAGCGTTCTCCAAACCCAGCTTCTCTCCATGTCGGTAGGCGCGTTTCTTCTCTTCTTTGTCATCCTGACTGTGGCCATTTCGATGACTTTGAAGAATGCGCGATGCTTGTCTATTGCGATTCTCAATTTCATATCACTGGCTGGAGTTTTGATGGTCAAGCTTCTTCCAGAGTCCAACAAGATAGCCCGTCTGGCAGGCATCTGGCTCGTTTGTGCACAAGCCAGCGCTTTCCCAACAACTCTTAGTTTGGTTTCCAGTAATATTACCGGACACACAAAAAAGGCTACTGTTAATGGAATGCTGTTTGTTGGGTTTTGTGTTGGGTACATCATCGGGCCACTTACATTTATTGCGCAAGAAGCTCCTGGCTACAAAGTAAGTTCTGAGCACTCAGTTACTAGCCCGTACTAATCGATTTACCCAGACTGCATTCAATACAATGGTAGCTTGTTACGTTCTTAATATTGTTATTGTTATGTCTATGAGACAGATAATGGCAAGATGGAACAAACAAAGGAATCAGCAGCACGGAGCTGAGGCTGTCTCAAATGAACACGTTCTTGAGCACGTGGGCCAAGCCGATCTTGATGAGACCGATTGGGAGAACAAAGAAATTCGTTACTCTTTGTAAGGGAGAGTAGTCTAGAGTACCTTCTCCAGACAGATACTCATGTCCTGAGGTAAAGATATGGCGATAAGAGTGCAGGTGAAGCAAGCCATTTACCAACATCCCTTCCAGGGACTCATTTCTACACATGAAACTAGGGTTGCCTATTAAGCTAATTGAATTGATTGGGGAGTTATCAGCAGTAATACCATGCCATCTCAATCCTCAAGACCTATATGCTTAAGCAAGTATAGTACCCAAAACAATTAATCCTTTGAGTTCCTACTGCTCTTAGAGAAGAAGAAGCTGCTGGCGACGCGACTCAAATTAGGTCTGAGGACCGGGGTAAATAGCTGTGAACAGGATAGAAACGAAAAGCTTGTGTGTAGTCATTCGGCATGCTCGATCTTGACAGTCGAGACAGACACTTTACCAAGTTCAATCTTCCCATTATCATCGTAATGGGTGATAGCACCTTTATGCGAACCGAAGTCCCGGATGGGCAGGCCCTGTTGAAACAGATAGTCAATCTCCTCCAATGATTTACCTTTGCATTCAGGCACACAGAAATAGGTAAAAACAATAGCGCAGAAAGAGAGCGACCCAAATATGAACCCATCTTTAGAGCCCAGCGCCGCATATGGCAAATAGAGCAGGTAAGGGATAGAGAAGTTAACGGCGAACTGGAAAAGGACATTGACGCAGGATGCAACTCTTTGAGTGACATCCCGGAGCCTCAATGGTGCAACCTCAGTAGATACGACATAGGTAAGAGGTGCCCAGGCAAGGATAAATCCGCATCCAAAGACCGTGACTAGGGAAACAATGGCAATCTTGACGCTGGCGGATGGCTCGTGGATCAACCCTAAACTACCTACAGTCATAATTGCGGCACACTGTATGGATGCACCAAGGAGCAGCAATGGCCTGGTTACATGAATTAGCATTAACCTTCATGAGGATGTTGAAGCAGAAGGTAAGTAGAAGGTCTTACCTGCGTCCAACGCGATCGTTAAGATATAAACCGATAGCCATGGTGCAGAGGTAGCAAGACAAGTTAATGACCGTTATATTAAATGGGTTGATTGTGCCAAGCCCAGAAATGAATACGGCACTGTAAGTGGACATAAAAGCCTGGCCAGTGACCTGCTGGAACGTGTTCATGCCGATAACGATAGCGATTCTCTTCCTATTTGGGGCCTCGAAGATCTCTTTAATCTTGCCTTGTGCGGGGTTGTTCCTTAAGCTATATTGTAAATCTTTGAATTTGGCCGAAATCTCGTCGTTACTAAGGGTTCCTGCTCTGAGCTTCTAAAGGTTGGCGCGGGCCTCTTTAATCCGGTCCTTGGTAAGCAACTAACGGGGAGACTGTATATAAGTTAATTAATGCTTAACACGGCTGTTTTGCAAGCAATCTCTTGGGGTGTATATCTCCGTACCTTAGGTATATACTATACTAAAGATAGGATAATTAACAGAATAATAAAAAACAACCTAATTAGAATCCTCTATACTATATTAGTAGCTATTATACTAGTTTCTTAGTAAATTATATTAATTATAAGCCTGCTAGTCTATAATATAACCTTATTAGTAAATTTATATTCTATAAAAGGGGTAGCTTAAGTAATATCTTACTATAAAACTAAACTAATATAATCTTACTGTAATGCCTTAAATAGGTACTAGTATTATCTTAAATATAAAAACTAGTATTATAGTAAGTTTTATATTAATATAAATATTTACTTAAAGCTATATTAGTAATTAAAAGGAAAGAAAAGAAAAAAAAAAAACTAAAATTAATACTTATAAAATAAAACTTTTTTTATAAAAATTTAATTAGTACTTAAAAAGCTTATATAAATTACTTTAGCTACTAAAGCTTAGTAACTTATAAAATTACTTCTTAAAGGCCTATATAGCTTAAAAGGTATTAAAGCCCTAATTATTAAGGCTATAGTTAAAAGTAAAAAGAAATATTAAAAAAAAGGACTTAGTAAAAGTTATATTAAAATACTTTATAATATAACTAAGAGGTACTATAATAAGTAATAATAAGATATTAATTTAAGTTATTATTTTATAGGTAGTTTAATTTAAGTTAGGGTTAGGTTAAACTTATATAGGTTTATAGGCAGGGCTAGTTAAGGCTATAAATAGTAATTAAAAGTATATAGTAAAGGTAAAAGATATTAAATTTAAATATACTTTTTTAGAAAATAGTAAGTAAATAGTTAAGTAGCTAATAGTAATATAAAGATAGATTTTAAAAGTAAAGGGGTATTTAAAAATTAATTAAAAGAAAAGAAAAAAAGTTAAAAAAGGTTAAAAAAGGCAAGGTAAGTATAAGAACTAAGATAATATAACTAATAAAAAAATTAAAAAAAGTATAATATTTATAAAGTAAAAAAAAATAGTAAATAAAAAAATTAAAAAAAGTATAATATTTATAAAGTAGTAAAAATAAAAATAGTTAATAGTAAATATAAAAAATATAATTAAGGCTAATAAATAAAGTATAATAAAAAGTAAATTATAATAAAAAAAAAAAAATAAAATAAAATAAAAAAAAAAAAAAAAAAAAAAAAAAAAAAAAAAAAAAAAAAAAAAAAAAAAAAAAAAAAAAAAAAAAAAAAAAAAAAAAAAAAAAAAAAAAAAAAAAAAAAAAAAAAAAAA
>JACWFA010000013.1:0-44430 GCA_017579625.1 Fusarium sororula
ACCCTAACCCTAACCCTAACCCTAACCCTAACCCTAACCCTAACCCTAACCCTAACCCTAACCCTAACCCTAACCCTAACCCTAACCCTAACCCTAACCCTAACCCTAACCCTAACCTCCCCGACGCGCTCGAGCGCATGAGACTGCCAAGCTTCTCTTACTTTAATAACCTACGCCGCAGCTTCTCTTTCTAACGTGCTCAAGCGTATAAGACTGCTAAGCTTCCTTTACCTTTATAACTAATAATCTATACTATAGCTTCTTTTTCTAATATACTTAAGTATATAAAACTGCTAAGCTTTCCTTACCTTTATAACTAATAATTTATACTATAGCTTTTCTTTTTAATATACTTAAATATATAAAACTACTAAGTAATTTCCTTTTTTAATAATTTCCTTTATAATTACTTCCTTTTCTTAATATACTTAAGTATATAAGACTACTAAGCTTTTTTTACTTTAATAACTTATATTATAGCTTCTTTTTTTAATATATTTAAGTATATAAAATTACTAAGTTTTCTTTACCTTTATAATTAATAATCTATACTATAGCTTCTTTTCTTAATATACTTAAGTATATAAGACTGCTAAGCTTTCCTTACTTTTATAATTAATAATTTATATTATAGCTTTTCTTTTTAATATACTTAAGTATATAAAACTACTAAGCTTTTCTTATTTTAATAACTAATAACCTTTACTATAGCTTTTCTTCCTAATATACTTAAGTATATAAAACTGCTAAGCTTCCCTTTTATTAATAACCTTTACTATAGCTTCTCTTTTTAATATACTTAAGTATATAAAACTGCTTACCTTTTCTTTTACTAATAACCTTTACTATAGCTTCTTTTCTTAATATACTTAAGTATATAAGACTACTAAGCTTCTTTTACTTTAATAACTAATAACCTTTACTATAGCTTTTTTTTCTAATATACTTAAGTATATAAGACTACTAAGTAATTTCCTTTTTTAATAATCTTTTTTATAATTACTTTCTTTTCCCGATATGCTTAAGTATATAAGCATTAAGTAAAAATATACTAAGATTTATAAATAAATTAAATAAAGAGTATTATAACTTCTCTTTTTTTAATAACTTTCTTTATATACTGCCTTTTCTTTTTAATATACTTAAGTATATAAGAAAGCTAAGTAATCTTTTCCTTTAATAATTTCCTTTATAATTATTTTCTTTTTCTAATATACTTAAGTATATAAAAAAGCTAAGTAACCTCTTTCCTTTAATAACCTCTTTATAATATAGTAGCTTTCTTTCTCTATATACTTAGGTATATATTAACTTTAACCCTAGGTATAGTAGCTAAAGCAGTAGCTTTACTAAAGGCTAAGGTAGTAATTATAATTACTAGGTAATATTTAATTATATAGTATTAGGTAATTATAAATAAAAATAGATAATACTAAAAAGTAAATAGATAGAAAAGTATAAAAGGGTTAAGGGCTTTTTAAATATCTTAGTATTAAGTTATAATTATATTAATATTTAGATAGTATATATTTAGATTCTATAGTACTGTAAATTAGCTATATAATTAAATAGCTTTTAGATAAATAATCCCTTTTTAATTATATATAACTACTAAATACTTTTACTTTTTAAAATAGTAAACTGCTAAGACTAGGAAAAGGTAAACAGGCCTATATTATATTAGTATTATACTAAGTAGTACTAAAGATAAAAAGTAACCTAGCTAACTTACTATTATAATAAATAATATATCTAACTAACTAAATTATATATTCCTTAGGTAGATATTTCTATAAGAAGAATTGCTATAATAAGTTATTTTATTTTATAGTATTATTTAACTTATTAGTAAGGATAAGAGCAGGTAGTATAGTCTTTATTACTTACTATTAATCTTTGCCTTAGTTAAGGAGCTATAGGCCGTAAGAAAGATTATTTTATAATTTATAATACTTAGAGTATCTAGACCTTTTTAGTACTGCTTATATAATTAACCTTAAGGTCTTACTAGCCTAGTAAAGGAATTAGTATATAAGTAGGATTAGGATAGGGCCTTTAGTAGTAAGTAAGGGTTTTTATTCTTTACCTTTATAGTTCTTAAAAAGAGGTTTATATATTTAGGGTTATTTAGTAAGGACCTGCAGGAAATTAGTAAGGTAATTAGCCTTTATTAATAAGCTAGCCCTATAGCTAGAAAGCATTTTCTATTACTTTTACTAGCTCTGGATAAGACTAATAAAGCTCTGTATACTTTCTTTAAGAGTATTAAGGTTAGACCTGTATTATTACTATATTTTCTTTATAGCTTTACTCTGATTACTTACTAGTAACTGCTTATATTGCTAGTATAGAGCTAACTACTAGTTTTAAAGCTACTTATATTTAGATTTAAGCTACTATAGACAGGGCTAAAGGAGGCTAATAGTAATAGTATAAAGGACCTTAAGTATTGGTATTATTAGCTTTTTTATCTTACTATTTTGTAGTATAGAGGAAGGTATAATTCTTAATTTATACCCTTATAAGAGGTTTACCTTTCTTTCCTAAGCTAGGTTAAGGAAGTATAGTGTAAATATCTTAATTTAAAAGAATTAAGGGAGGTTAGTATAGCTAGATGCCCTTAAATATATAACTAGCTTAGTTAGGTTAGCCTTAAATAAGATAAAAATATAGTACTTAATATGCTAGCTTATTTCCTAGTTAAAATTAATATTATAGCTATTTAAGGTACTTTAAAATAGTATCTTATACTATTAGTATAGTATAAGATAGTCTAGGTTATTTTATAAGAGTAGGGTATTTTTACTAGTATCTTAGGATAGCTTAAAGAGCTAGTTAAAGATAAAGAGGCTCTAGGAATTATTTATTAGGGGCTTATCTTAATAGGATATTATTTAGTAAGAGAGTAGTAGCTATAGTAGGTATAGCGGATAGTATTAAGAGTTATTACTAGGGCTAACTGTAGTTAGGTATTGCTTAGTACCTCTAGCTATATTGCCCTAGCTATTTCTTTACTTTTTCTTTTCTTTAGATTTTAGGTAATAAAGTTAATATACTTTAGTAAAGACCTATTTAATATTATAAGCTACTAGGATATAGCTTTTAAGTGCTTTTACCTGCTTAATTAGCCTATTTAGACTTTTAATTTATAATAGGGATAAGGTAGCCCTAGGGGACTAGGTGCTTTTTTATAGTAAGGTTTACTGTAACTTAAGCTTAATAAGGAGATAAAGATTATAAGTATAGGTAATTTTCTGGAATGTAAAGGTAAGTAATTAAATAATCCTGGCCTAGATAGTATTACTAGGCAGGCTTTTTTTAAAGTTAATATTAAAGTTAAGGGTATACTTTAGTATAGTAGTACTGCTAGCCTAGGTACTAGTATAAGACCTTAGTTATAGTATAGATATAAGCTGCTAATATATATATTACTTAGTAGTAATGGCCCTTAAGGCTAGTAGGGTAACTGTAAAGGGTAATACTAGCTTGGCTTGTAGTAAGTATTATTAAATATATATATATAAAAGGACCTTAAGGGTAAGCTAGCTAGTAATTTAGTTAATATAGTTTAGTATAAGCTATACTATACTATCTTTTCTTATTTAGGTAAGAAGTCCTAGCTTATAGTAAATAATAGTTTAGGCCTAGGTAGCCTGGTATTATTAACCTTTCTGTATCTAATTAAATAGCTGCTAGTTATAGCTGCCCTGGGGATGCCCCTGTCCTTAATAAGCTATACTTTATATAGTAGGTTTGCTTTTACTATTTCCTTTTAAAGTACTAGCCTAGGTATATTACTAAGCTTCTTAAATTTACCTATTAAATAGATACCTAGCCTTACTTATAAAGCTAAAGATAAGGAGGTATATAAGGAGTATTACTATATAAAGAGTAATAAGTAAAAAGGTATTATAGCTAGGGTCCTTAGGTACTATAGGAGGATAGGGTACTAATATGCTATTATTATTTAGTTATATTTAATTAAATACCTTAGTTAGCTATACTGCCCTCTGACTTGCTAGGGGTTATGGTAAGAGTATTACTTTTAGGTTTTTTACTGCCTTATAGAAGATATAGTTAAGGGGTTAGATAAAATAGATAGTATTTATTATAATTAGCTAGTTTATATGCCCTGTTAGTAAAACCTAGAATAGTAGTTAGTTATTAGCTAGGCTATTAGGGTAGAATGTCTTTATAATAGGTTTATAGTTAATTTTCTAGGGGTCTTCTGGCCTAAAGGCTTAGTATTTTTATAGAAATAAGATACTATTAAGTTAAAATGTTACTTTATAGTATATACTATAGTAAGAGGCCTGTATGCTTAACTAGACTGCGTTAAGATAACTTTTATAGGTGTTTTAGGTATTAAGGATCTGGCTGCGTTTTTAGTAGTTATTAGCTAGCCTGTTTCCCTTTTAGCTTATTTAATATAACTAATTAATTAGGTCTTGGGGTAGTGCTAGTAAGGAAAGGCTTGTACTGTTAAAGAGCTAATAGTTACTGTATATAGTAAAGAAGAGTTTTTTATTATAGTTATAGGCCTTTGCCTGTAGGATATAGAGCTGCTTATTATAGCTTATAAGGTTACTAGTTACTAATAGTAGTAGTGCTTTTAATATATAAGTTCTGGATTAGTTAAGTAAAAAGGACTAGAAGTAGGTAGGGTTAAGGGATTAGGGTTAACTGCTAGCTGCCTATATAATATAAATTAGGTTTTAGTAGTGCTTTTTATATTTTAATACTTTTTATATAAAGGTAAGTAGCTAGGTAGGATATAGGGAGGATACTAGGTAGTCTTAGTAGCTAATATTAAGCTAGAATAAGTTTAAGTTAAGCTTATAAGGCATAAAGTAGCTAAGTATTTAGGAACCTAGTTAATTAATTACTTCCTTAAGGGTAGTGCCTTAAAAGGTATTTTTTAAATTATATAACTATAAAATAAGCTTAGGGTTAATAAAGTAGAAAAAGTTAAAGTTAGTATATTAGGAGTAGACTAAAATATTATTAGCCTTTTTAACTAATAGTTAGCTAAAGGCTATAAGGTTTTTTATTAGGAATAGATACTATAGGTAGCTAGCGTAGCTACTGTTATTAGTATACTAGTAATTAGTTACTAGCTTTTCTTAGTAGTAGTAAGCCTTATACTTAGCTATAGTAAATAATATTAGTAGCTCCTAAAGGGCAGGGGCTAGGCTGGCTTGCCTAGCCGCTAAAATAATAATTTAATTATATAGTTCTTACTATTAATTATTTAAAAAAGTAGTTAAGATAGTGCTGGGGCTGGCTGCTATGTTACTAATAGTTATATTAGGAAAGAAAAGGAAGATAGTAAAGTATATATAGGTAGTATAGAATGACCTAAGGTATATATATTTTATCTTAGCTAGGTTAATACTATATAGCTAGACTGTTTATTTATTTAATATATTAAGCTTAGGTAATAGTAGGAAAGATAGAGAAAAGAGCCTATAGCTAGGCTATATAGTATCTAAGCTATTAATACTAAGCTAAATACTATTAATATCTTACTATTATAAGATAGTAATAGCTTTATTAGCTAGTAGCTTAGCTTTAGTCTTAGTAAAAAAAAGATTAGCTAGGGGCCTTTTACTTAGTAATAGTGCCTAGCTTTTAGGTCTAAGGGCCGGGCTTAGTATTAATATTAATAAGAAGGGGGGTAGTATACTAGTAAGGTAGTAGGCTTGCTTCTGGATAGAGTAAGTATAGAAATTAGTATTTAAGGTCTTAGTATAAAGCAGGTTGGCCCTTATATAATTAGTTAGTCCTTAATAGGCAATGTAGTAGTAGGTATATAGGTAGCTAGGCTAGAGGGAAATAGCTACTTTATTTCCCTTAACTTTTTTACCTTAGCTTTTAAATGTAAAGAAGCTTCTTAAGACTTAGCTATAGTATATAGCTTACTTACTTATTAAGGTTTAGTTACTAGCTTTATATAAGGCTATAAAGGTAAAAAGTATATAGTTTTAGTTATTATAGGTTACTAATATATAGGGAAAGGTAAATATATATAAGCTTTATTACTAGGTCCTAGAGGTTAACTAGCTGCTTTAGCCAGCGCTGGATACTATATAGGAGTATTTAACTAGCTTTTTTAAGCTTAGGAGATTATTTAGTAAGGCAGTGCTAGGGTTACTAGTATTACTAGAGGTACTTAATAGCCTATACTTTAAAGTAAAGGGTAGTAGGTTTAGTAAAGGTAATAGGGCTAGGCTACTAATATTAGTATCTAGAAGGCTTTTTTAATTAAGAGGTACTGGATTATATATATTATTATAGCTACTATTAACTATAGGGCTTCTGTCCTTTATTACTTGCTTTTTTTAGGGTTAAGGGGCTAGTAGTAGGGATAAACGGTTAATTAGCCCTTGCTTATATTCCTTTTCTGCAGCTAGTAGGGTTAACCTTAGGGCTGTAGGATTAGTTAGTTTACTATAGTAGGTATTATAAGCGGCTATTTAATTAGTTAGCTATATAAGGCCTAGGCCTGTATAGATAGGTATAGGTTATAAAGCCTAGTTATAGTTTTTAAATACTAGCTTAAAGGATATACTAATATAAATAATA
The DNA here is from genome assembly GCA_017579625.1 of Fusarium sororula. Lineage (NCBI taxonomy): Eukaryota > Fungi > Ascomycota > Sordariomycetes > Hypocreales > Nectriaceae > Fusarium > Fusarium sororula. Next base: position 6,586 of record JACWFA010000013.1, read on the forward strand.
TTACCTTTAAGGACCGCTTTATTACTATCCCTGTTAGCTAGTATATTACTTTTATTTAATTAGGTAGCTACTAATATAAGGGCAGCCTGCCTATTAATAATACTATTATCTTACTGTTATATTTTAAGTCCCTAGGTAATAGGCAATTTATATAGCCTTCCTGGCCTTTAGTATAGACTGGTAATAGGCAATTTATATAGCCTTTCTGGCCCTTAGTGTGGACTGGTAATAGGCAATTTATATAGCCTTCCTAGCCTTTAGTATAGACTGGTAATAGGTAATTTATATAGCCTTTTACATTATTTTGCTAGCCTTTACTGCTATTACTGCTACTGCTGCTATTACTGCTATTACTGCTATTACTACTAACTAGTACTTAAGGATTTATATAGCCTTTTAGGCCCTTACTGCTAACTAATGCCTGTAATAATAGGGGATTTATAAGGCCTTTTAGGCCTTTAGTGTGGACTGGTAATAGGGGATTTACATAGCCTGCCTAGCTATTATTACTAACTGCTTTCTAGGGCTGTAGCTAGGGATAGGGAGGCTAGAATTAGTCTATAGCTACTATCTATAAGGAAAGGTTTTAGTATATTTTACCTAGGCCTGTAGGTTTAGAGCTACTAAGGACTGTATTATACTTTTAGGCTACTGCTACTATTTAATTAGCTACTATTACTTTTTCTATTAGCTTTATTTCTTAATTATCTAGCTTTTATTAGGCTAGATTTAAGGAATAGTTTACTAAGCTGCTAAAAGATACTATAGTTTGTTTTAAGTAACTAGCTACCTAATTAGTTAGTTAGTAAATAATTAGTTATTAGTGCTTTACCTATAATTCTGTAATCTTAGCTACTTATCTATTTATTATTAGTTTCTTTATTTTTTCCTTTTATTAGCCTTACTATCTTAAGGAGTAAGAGAGGGAAAATATAAGGTAGAAGGATAGATTTTTAAGAAATGTAAAGGTATTTAGCTTTTTTTTATAGAAACTTAAGCTTTAGCTATACTTAGTATAGCTAGCTTTGATTTTTAGTAATATTTAGTAACTAGGTATATTTTTTTTATTATTTTAAAGTAGTATTTAGGTTACTTAAGGTTTTGTATTAGTATTTCTAGGCTTTAGTACTAGGTAATTATATATCTCTGTACTTAGCCCTAACCTGCTAGTAATAGTAGTAGCTTCTTTCTATTTAGTTTAGCTTAGCCTTTAGTAATCCTTATTATTTGCCTTTTTTTTCTTAGCTACTTATAGCTATAAGTGTAGTAATAGAGGCTTTCTAGCTAGCTAGGGTATTTTATATCTAGGTAATAAGGTAGAGAATTAGATTAATTAGTAGCCTATAATACTATATAACTAAGTTTATAATAGCTTTTTGCCTTTCCCTAGATCTTTAAGCTATAAGTAAGTTTCTAGATAGAATAGATCTAGCTATCTTAGGTAAGATAGTACTCTTTCCCTTATGTCCTTAGGTTACTACTGTTTAATTAGATAGTGGAGAGGCTTATTAGCTAGTAGGGCCTGCTGTAAAGTGCTGTTATACTTTTTTTGAATTTTCTATTAGTTCTATACTAATTATTATAGTACTTCTATAGCTGCTATTAGCTTATACCTAGATCCTGGCTTCTTTTTAGCTTAATAGCTGCCTAGCTATTATATATATTTTAATACTGTATTATAGGTAGGCTTTATAATAGATAGGTTAATAGACTTAGTAGTTTTGCTTTACTATAGCTTATATTGTCCCTTAGCTTATGTTATTTCTATTAGATTATATAGTATAGACCTTACCCCTTTAACCTGGCTAGTGTCTTTTTTAGAAGCTATACCTACCTATATAATAATTCCCTTTTTTTCTTTACTTAGTAATATAATTATAGTTAGTAAGGGTATTTACTATATTACTAGCTTTTTTTATAATACTTATATATATATTATATATATATATCTATTTATAGATAGTAATATTTTATTTTAGCCTTAGCTATAGCTAGTTACTTACTTTTAGGTTCTTGCTAGAATCCTAGGTTTAATTAATTATTTCTAATTAGCTTGGCTTGTGCTTATTATAAGCTGGCCTTGCTTTTGTCCTTACTTTCCTTAGCCTTAGCCTTACCTTATTATTTTTACTAGCTAGCTAGGGCTATTACCTCCTTACTGCTTTATATACCTATTACTTTTTCCTTTTCCTTTTCTTTTTTACTTAATTATATTATATTTCTTTTCCTTATCTTATTTTATTTTATTTTATCTTACCTTATTTTATTACGCCCTATCTATTGGCCTTAACTATATTTCTTATATTTACTGCTAACTATTCCTATTCCTGCTGCCTTATAAATATTATACTCTTTCCGATTTTTTTATTTACTATCCCTCCCTGCTCTATAAATATTATACTCTTTTTGATTTTTTAATTAGCTATACTGTTTTAGTCTTTACGCTTGCCTTGCCTTTTCTAACCCTTTCTAACTCTTTTTCTTTCCTTTTAATTAATTTTTAAATACCCCTTTGCCTTTAAAATCTATCTTTATATTGCTATTAGCTGCCTAACTATCTGCTTACTATATTCCAGAAGAGTGTATCTAGATCTGATATCTTTTGCCCTTACTGTGCGCTTTTAACTGCTATCTGTTGCCCTAACTGGCCCTGCCTGTAAACCTATATAAGTTTAACCTAACCCTAACCTGGATTAGACTGCCTATATATAATTACTAAATACTTTTACTTTTTAAAATAGTAAACTGCTAAGACTAAAAAAAGGTAAATAGGCTTATATTATATTAGTATTATACTAAGTAGTACTAAAAATAAAAGGTAATTTAGCTAACTTATTATTATAATAAATAATATACTTAATTAACTAAATTATATATTCTTTAAATAGATATTTTTATAAGAGAAATTACTATAATAAGTTATTTTATTTTATAGTATTATTTAACTTACTAATAAAAATAAAAGTAAGTAATATAGTTTTTATTACTTACTATTAATCCTTACCTTAGTTAAGGAGCTATAAGCTATAAAAAAGATTATCTTATAATTTATAATATTTATAGTATCTAGACCTTTTTAGTACTGCCTATATAATTAAACTTAAGGTCTTACTAGCCTAGTAAAGGAATTAGTATATAGGCAGGATTAAAATAGGGTTTTTAGTAGTAAAAAAGAGTTTTTATTCTTTACCCTTATAGTTCTTAAAAGGAGGTTTATTTATTTAGGTTTATTTAGTAAGGACTTATAGAAAATTAGTAAAGTAATTAGCCTTTATTAGTAAGCTAGCTATATAGCTATAAAGTATCCTTTATTGCCCTTACTAGCTTTAAATAAAACTAATAAAGCCTTATATTTTCTTTTTAAAAATAATATAGTTAGACTTATATTATTACTTTATTTCCTTTTTAGCTTTACTTTAATTACTTACTAGTAACTGCCTGCATTGCTAGTATAAGGCTAATTACTAGTTTTAAAGCTACTTAAATTTAAATTTAAGCTACTATAAATAGGGCTAAAGGAGGCTAATAGTAATAGTATAAAGGACCTTAAGTATTAGTATTATTAGCTTTTTTATTTTACTATCCTATAGTATAAAGGAAGGTATAATAATTTCTAATCTATACCCTTATAAGAATTCTATCTCTTTTTCTTAAGCTAGGTTAAGAAAGTATAGTATAAATATCTTAATTTAAAAGAATTAAAGGAGGTTAATATAGCTAGATACCCTTAAATATATAACTAGCTTAGTTAGGTTAGCCTTAAATAAGATAAAGATATAGTACTTAATATACTAGCTTATTTCCTAGTTAAAATTAATATTATAGCTATTTAAGGTACTTTAAAATAGTATTTTATACTATTAATATAGTATAAAATAGTCTAGGTTATTTTATAAAAGTAAAGTATTTTTACTAGTATCTTAAGATAGCTTAAAGAGCTAGTTAAAAATAAAAAGGCTTTAAAAATTATCTATTAAGGGCTTATCTTAATAAAATATTATTTAGTAAAAAAGTAATAACTATAATAAGTATAATAAATAGTATTAAAAGTTACTGCTAGGGCTAACTATAGTTAGGTATTGCCTAGTACCTTTAGTTATATTACCTTAGCTATTTTTTTACTTTTTTTTTTTTTTAGATTTTAAGTAATAAAGCTAATATACTTTAGTAAAAACTTATTTAATATTATAAATTACTAAAATATAGCTTTTAGGTACTTTTACTTACTTAATTAGCCTATTTAAACTTTTAATTTATAGTAAGGATAGGGTAGCCTTAAGGGATTAGGTACTTTTTTATAGTAAGGTTTACTATAACTTAAGCTTAATAAGGAAATAGAAATTATAAGTATAGGTAATTTCCTAAAATATAAAGGTAAGTAATTAGATAATCCTAGCTTAAATAGTATTACTAGGTAGGCTTTTTTTAAAGTTAATATTAAAGTTAAGGGTATATTTTAGTATAGTAGTATTACTAGCCTAGGTACTAGTATAAGACCTTAGTTATAGTATAAATATAAGCTATTAATATATATATTACTTAGTAATAATAAACCTTAAGGCTAGTAAGGTAACTATAAAGGGTAATATTAGCTTAGTTTATAGTAAGTATTATTAAATATATATATATAGAAGGACTTTAAGGGTAAGCTAGCTAGTAATTTAGTTAATATAATTTAGTATAAGCTATATTATACTATTTTCTTTTATTTAGATAAGAAGTCCTAGCTTATAGTAAATAATAGTTTAGGCCTAGGTAGCCTAGTATTATTAACCTCCCTATACCTAATTAAATAGCTATTAGTTATAACTGCCTTAAGGATACCCCTGTTCTTAATAAGCTATACCTTATATAGTAAGTTTACTTTTACTATTTCCTTTTAAAGTACTAGCCTAGGTATATTACTAAGTTTCTTAAATTTATTTATTAAATAAATACCTAGCCTTACTTATAAGGCTAAGGATAAGAAGGTATATAAGAAGTATTACTATATAGAAAGTAATAAGTAAAAAAATATTATAGCTAGGGTCCTTAAGTACTATAAAAAAATAAGGTATTAATATATTATTATTATTTAATTATATTTAATTAAATACTTTAGTTAGCTATACTACTTTTTAATTTATTAAAAGTTATAGTAAAAGTATTACTTTTAAGTTTTTTACTGCTTTATAGAAAATATAGTTAAGAGGTTAAATAAAATAGGTAGTATTTATTATAATTAGCTAGTTTATATACTTTATTAGTAAAACCTAAAATAGTAATTAGTTATTAGCTAGGCTATTAAAGTAAAATATTTTTATAATAAGTTTATAGTTAATTTTTTAAAGGTTTTCTAGCTTAAAGGCTTAGTATTTTTATAGAAATAAAATACTATTAAGTTAAAATATTACTTTATAGTATATACTATAGTAAAAGGCCTATATACTTAACTAAATTATATTAAAATAACTTTTATAGGTATTTTAGGTATTAAGGATTTAGCTATATTTTTAGTAGTTATTAGCTAGCCTATTTTCCTTTTAGCTTACTTAATATAACTAATTAATTAAGTTTTAAGGTAACGCTAGTAAGAAAAGGCTTATACTACTAAAAAGCTAATAGTTACTATATATAGTAAAGAAAAGTTCCTTATTATAGTTATAGGCCTTTACCTATAAGATATAAAGTTACTTATTATAGCTTATAGGGTTACTAGTTACTAGTAATAGTAATGCTTTTAATATATAGGTTTTAGATTAGTTAAGTAAAAAGGACTAGAAGTAAGTAAGGTTAAAAAACTAGGATTAATTACTAGCTACTTATATAATATAAATTAGGTTTTAATAGTACTTTTTATACTTTAGCGCTTTTTATATAAGGGTAAGTAGTTAGGTAGAATATAAGGAAAATACTAAGTAATCTTAGTAGCTAATATTAAGCTAGAATAAGTTTAGGTTAAGCTTATAAGGCATAAAATAGCTAAGTACTTAGGAACCTAATTAATTAATTACCCCCTTAAAGGTAGTGCCTTAAAAGGCATTCTTTAAATTATATAACTACAGAATAAGCTTAAAGTTAGTAAAGTAAAAAAAGTTAAAGTTAGTATATTAAAAGTAAACTAAAATATTATTAGCCTTCTTAACTAATAGTTAGCTAAAAGCTATAAGGTTTTTTATTAAAAATAGATACTATAAGTAGCTAGTATAGCTACTATTATTAGTATACTAGTAATTAATTACTAGCTTTTTCTAGTAGTAGTAAGCCTTATACTTAGCTATAGTAAATAATATTAGTAGCTTTTAAAGGGTAAGGGCTTAGCTAGCTTACCTAGCTACTAAAATAATAATCTAATTATATAGTTTTTACTATTAATTATTTAAGAAAGTAATTAAGATAGTACTAAGGCTAGCTATTATATTACTAATAGTTATATTAAGGAAAAAGAAAAAGATAGTAAAGTATATATAAGTAGTATAAAATAACCTAAGGTATATATATTTTATCTTAGCTAGGTTAATACTATATAGCTAGACTGTTTATTTATTTAATATATTAAGCTTAGGTAATAGTAAAAAAGATAGGGAAAAAAGCTTATAGCTAGGCTATATAGTATTTAAGCTATTAATACTAAGTTAAATACTATTAATATTTTACTATTATAAGATAGTAATAGCTTTATTAGCTAGTAACTTAGCTTTAGTCTTAGTAAAAAAGAGATTAGCTAGGGGCCTTTTACTTAGTAATAGTGCCTAGCTTTTAGGTCTAAGGGCTAGGCTTAGTATTAATATTAATAAAAGGGGTAGTAGTATATTAGTAAGGTAATAGGCTTACTTTTAAATAAAGTAAGTATAGAAATTAGTATTTAAAGTCTTAATATAAAGCAGGTTAGCCTTTATATAATTAATTAGTCCCTAATAGGCAATATAGTAATAGGTATATAGGTAGCTAGGCTAAAGGGAAATAGCTACTTTATTTCCCTTAACTTCCTTACCTTAGCTTTTAAATATAAAAAAGCTTTTTAAGACTTAGCTATAGTATATAGCTTACTTACTTATTAAGGTTTAGTTACTAGCCTTATATAAGGCTATAAAGGTAAAAAGTATATAGTTTTAGTTATTATAGGTTATTAGTATATAGGGAAAGGTAAATATATATAAGCTTTATTACTAAGTCCTAGAGGTTAACTAGCTACTTTAGCTAGTACTAAATACTATATAGAAGCGTCTAATTAGCTTTTTTAAGCTTAGGAAATTATTTAGTAAGGTAGTGCTAGGGTTACTAGTATTACTAAAGGTACTTAATAGCCTATACTTTAAAGTAAAGGGTAGTAAGTTTAGTAAAGGTAGTAAAGCTAGGCTACTAATATTAGTATTTAAAAGGCTTTTCTAGTTAAGGGGTATTAGATTATATATATTATTATAGCTACTATTAACTACAGGGCTCCTATCCTTTACTACCTACTCTTTTTAGGGTTAAGGGGCTAGTAGTAAAGATAAATAGTTAATTAGCCTTTACTTATACTCCTTTTTTATAGCTAGCAGGGTTAACCTTAAGGCTATAAGATTAGTTAGTTTACTATAGTAAGTATTATAAGTAGCTATTTAATTAGTTAGCTATATAGGGCCTAGGCCTATATAAATAGGCATAGGTTATAAAGCCTAGTTATAGTTTTTAAATACTAGCTTAGGGAATATACTAATATAAATAATATTACCTTTAAGGACTGCTTTATTACTATTTTTATTAGCTAGTATATTGCTTTTATTTAATTAGGTAGCTACTAGTATAAAGGTAGCCTGCCTATTAATAATACTATTATTTTATTATTATATTTTAAGTCCTTAGGTAATAGGCAATTTATATAGCCTTCCTGGCCCTTAGTATAGACTAGTAATAGGTAATTTATATAGCCTTCCTAGCCCTTAGTATAAACTAGTAATAGGCAATTTATATAGCCTTCCTAGCCTTTAGCATAGACTAGTAATAAGTAATTTATATAGCCTTTTATATTACTTTACTAGCCCTTATTACTATTACTACTATTACTACTATTACTACTAACTAGTACTTAGGGATTTATATAGCCTTTTAGGCCCTTACTGCTAACTAGTACCTGTAATAATAAGGGATTTATAAGGCCTTCTAGGCCCTTAGTATAGATTAGTAATAGGGAATTTATATAGCTTACCTAGCTATTACTACTAACTGCTTTTTAGGGCTATAGCTAGGGGTAAAGAGGCTAGAATTAGTTTATAGCTACTGTTTATAAGGAAAGGTTTTAGTATATTCTGCCTAGGCCTATAGGTTTAAAGCTGCTAGGGACTATATTATATTTCTAGGTTATTACTACTATCTAATTAGCTACTATTACTTTTCCTATTAGCTTTATTTTTTAATTATCTAGCCTTTATTAAGCTAAACCTAAGGAATAGTTTATTAAGCTGCTAAGAAATACTATAGTTTATTTTAAGTAACTAGCTACTTAATTAGTTAGTTAGTAAGTAATTAGTTATTAGTACTTTACCTATGATTTTATAATCTTAATTACTTATTTATTTATTATTAGTTTTTTTATTTTTTCCCTTTATTAGCCCTACTATTTTAAGGGGTAAAAGAAGAAAAATATAAGGTAAAAGGATAGATTTTTAAGAAATATAAAGGTATTTAGCTTTTTTTTATAGGAACTTAAGCTTTAGCTATACTTAATATAGCTAGCTTTAATTCTTAGTAATATTTAGTAATTAGGTATATTTTTTTTATTATTTTAAAGTAGTATTTAGGTTACTTAGGGTTTTATATTAGTATTTTTAGGCTTTAGTACTAGGTAATTATATATCTCTATACTTAGCCCTAACCTGCTAGTAATAGTAATAGCTTCTTTCTATCTAGTTTAGCTTAGCCTTTAGTAATCCTTATTATTTACCTTTTTCTTCTTAGCTACTTATAGCTATAAGTATAGTAATAAAGGCTTTCTAGCTAGCTAGGGTATTTTATATCTAAGTAATAAGGTAAAGAATTAAATTAATTAGTAGCTTATAATACTATATAACTAAGTTTATAATAGCCTTTTACCTTTTTCTAGATCTTTAAGCTATAAGTAAGTTTCTAGATAAAATAGATTTAGCTATCTTAAGTAAGATAGTACTCTTTCCTTTATATCCTTAGGCTACTACTATCTAATTAAATAGTAAAGAGGCCTGTTAGCTAGTAAGGCCTGCTATAAAGTACTATTATACTCTTTTTAAATTTTTTATTAGTTTTATACTAGCTATTATAGTACTTTTATAGCTACTATTAGCTTATACCTAGATCCTGGCTTTTTTTTAACTTAATAGTTACCTAGTTATTATATATATTTTAATACTATATTATAAGTAGGCTTTATAATAAATAAGTTAATAAACTTAGTAGTTTTACTTTACTATAGCTTATATTATCCCTTAGCTTATATTATTTTTATTAGATTATATAGTATAGACCTTACCCCTTTAACTTAGCTAGTATTTTCTTTAAAAGCTATACCTACTTATATAATAATTCCCTTTTTTTCTTTATTTAGTAATATAATTATAGTTAGTAAGGGTATTTACTATATTACTAGCTTTTTTTATAATACTTATATATATATTATATATATATATTTATTTATAGATAGTAATATTCTATTTTAGCCTTAGCTATAGCTAGCTACTTACTTTTAGGTTCTTATTAAAATCCTAGATTTAATTAATTATTTTTAATTAGCTTAGCTTATACTTATTATAAGCTAGCCTTACTTTTATCCTTACTTTCCTTAGCCTTAGCCTTACCTTATTATTCTTACTAGCTAGCTAGGGCTATTACCTCCTTACTGCTTTATATACTTATTACTTTTTCCTTTTCCTTTTTTTTCTTACTTAATTATATTATATTTCTCTTCCTTATCTTATCCTATCTTATTTTATCTTACCTTATTTTATTATGCCCTATCTATTAGCTTTAATTATATTTTTTATATTTACTGCTAACTATTTTTATTTTTACTGCCTTATAAATATTATACTTTTTTTAATTTTTTTATTTACTATCTCTCCCTGCCCTATAAATATTATACTCTTTTTAATTTTTTAATTAGCTATACTATCTTAGTCCTTATACTTACTTTACCTTCTTTAACCCTTTTTAACTTTTTTTCCTTCCTTTTAATTAATTTTTAAATACCCCTTTGCCTTTAAAATCTATCTTTATATTGCTATTAGCTGCCTAACTATTTGCTTACTATATTCTAAAAAAGTATATTTAGATTTAATATCTTTTGCCCTTACTATATACTTTTAACTGCTATCTGTTGCCCTAACTAGCCCTGCCTGTAAACCTGTATAAGTTTAACCTAACCCTGACCTAGATTGGACTGCCTATATTTTTACTAGCTAGCCAGGGCTATTACCTTCTTACTACTTTATATACTTATTACTTTTTCCTTTTCCTTTTCTTTTTTACTTAATTATATTATATTTCTTTTTTTTATTTTATTTTATTTTATTTTATTTTACTTTATTTTATTATAGTTTACTTTTTATTATACCCTATTTATTAGCCTTAATAGTATTTTTTATATTTACTATAAACTATTTTTATTTTTACTGCTTTATAAATATTATACTTTTTTTAATTTTTTTATTTACTATCCTTTTTTATTTTATAAATATTATACTTTTTTTAATTTTTTTATTAGCTATACTATCTTAGTCTTTATACTTACCTTACTTTTTTTAACCTTTTTTAACTCTTTTTCTTTCCTTTTAATTAATTTTTAAATACTTTTTTATTTTTAAAATCTATCTTTATATTACTATTAGTTACCTAACTATTTACTTACTATTTTTTAAAAAAGTATATTTAAATTTAATATCTTTTACCCTTACTATATACTTTTAATTACTATTTATTACCTAACTAGCCCTGCCTATAAGCCTATATAAGTTTAACCTAACCCTAACCTGGATTAAACTGCCTATTAATATTTAAATTATATTAAACTTTAAAGATACTTAGATATACCTTTTAAAGCTAACTTATAAACTTAAAAAAAAAAATAATAATTTTTAATTTATACTTTTATAAGAATTTTATTTTTTTTTCCTAAGCTAAGTTAAGGAAGTATAGTATAAATATTTTAATTTAAAAAAATTAAAAAAGGTTAATATAGCTAAATACCTTTAAATATATAACTAGCTTAGTTAAGTTAGCTTTAAATAAAATAAAAATATAATACTTAATATACTAATTTATTTTTTAATTAAAATTAATATTATAATTATTTAAAGTACTTTAAAATAGTATTTTATATTATTAATATAATATAAAATAGTTTAAGTTATTTTATAAAAATAAAGTATTTTTACTAATATTTTAAAATAGCTTAAAAAGCTAATTAAAAATAAAAAGGCTTTAAAAATTATTTATTAAAAGCTTATTTTAATAAAATATTATTTAGTAAAAAAGTAATAGCTATAGTAAATATAATAAATAGTATTAAAAGTTATTACTAAGGCTAACTATAGTTAGGTATTATTTAATACCTTTAGCTATATTACTTTAATTATTTTTTTACTTTTTTTTTTCTTTAGATTTTAAGTAATAAAGCTAATATATTTTAATAAAAACCTATTTAATATTATAAGCTACTAAAATATAGCTTTTAAGTACTTTTACTTACTTAATTAGCCTATTTAAACTTTTAATTTATAATAAAAATAAAATAGCTTTAAGGAATTAAATACTTTTTTATAATAAGGTTTATTATAACTTAAGCTTAATAAGGAAATAAAAATTATAAGTATAAGTAATCTTTTAAAATATAAAGGTAAGTAATTAAATAATTCTAGCTTAAATAGTATTACTAAGCAGGCTTTTTTTAAAGTTAATATTAAAGTTAAGGGTATACTTTAGTATAATAGTATTACTAGCCTAGGTACTAGTATAAGACTTTAGTTATAATATAAATATAAGCTACTAATATATATATTACTTAGTAATAATAGCCTTTAAGGCTAGTAAGGTAACTATAAAAGGTAATACTAACTTAGCTTATAGTAAGTATTATTAAATATATATATATAAAAAGACCTTAAAAGTAAGCTAGCTAGTAATTTAATTAATATAATTTAGTATAAGCTATACTATATTATTTTCTTTTATTTAAATAAGAAGTCCTAGCTTATAGTAAATAATAGTTTAAGCCTAGGTAGCCTAGTATTATTAACTTTTTTATACTTAATTAAATAGCTATTAGTTATAGCTACCTTAAGGATACTTTTATTTTTAATAAGCTATACTCTATATAGTAAGTTTATTTTTACTATTTTTTTTTAAAGTACTAGCCTAGGTATATTACTAAGCTTTTTAAATTTACCTATTAAATAAATACCTAGCCTTACTTATAAAGCTAAGGATAAGGAGGTATATAAGAAGTATTACTATATAAAAGGTAATAAGTAAAAAGGTATTATAGCTAGGGTCCTTAGGTACTATAAAAGGATAGGATACTAATATATTATTATTATTTAGTTATATTTAATTAAATACCTTAGTTAGCTATACTGCCTTTTAACTTACTAAAGGTTATAGTAAAAGTATTACTTTTAGGTTCTTTACTACCTTATAGAAAATATAATTAAGGGGTTAAATAAAATAAGTAATATTTATTATAATTAGCTAGTTTATATACTTTATTAGTAAAACTTAAAATAGTAATTAGTTATTAACTAGACTATTAAAGTAAAATATTTTTATAATAAGTTTATAATTAATTTTCTAAAGGTTTTCTAGCCTAAAGGCTTAATATTTCTATAAAAATAAGATATTATTAAGTTAAAATATTACTTTATAGTATATACTATAGTAAGAGGCCTATATACTTAACTAAACTATATTAAAATAACTTTTATAGGTATTTTAAGTATTAAGAATTTAGCTATATTTTTAGTAGTTATTAGCTAGCCTATTTCCCTTTTAGCTTACTTAATATAATTAATTAATTAGGTCTTAGGGCAGTATTAGTAAGGAAAGGCTTATATTACTAAAAAGCTAATAGTTACTATATATAGTAAAGAAAAGTTCCTTATTATAGTTATAAGTCTTTGCCTATAGGATATAAAACTACTTATTATAATTTATAGGGTTACTAATTACTAGTAATAGTAATGCCTTTAATATATAGGTTTTAAATTAGTTAAGTAAAAAGGACTAAAAGTAAGTAAAGTTAAGAAACTAGGGTTAACTACTAGCTACTTATATAATATAAATTAGGTCTTAGTAGTGCTTTTTATACTTTAGTGCTTTTTATATAAGGGTAAGTAGCTAGGTAAAATATAAAGAGAATACTAAGTAGTTTTAGTAGCTAATATTAAGCTAAAATAAGTTTAAGTTAAGCTTATAAGGTATAAAGTAGCTAAGTACTTAGGAACCTAGTTAATTAATTACTTCTTTAAGGGTAGTACTTTAAAAGGTATTTTTTAAATTATATAACTATAAAATAAGCTTAGGGTTAGTAAAGTAAAAGAAGTTAGAGTTAGTATATTAAAAGTAAATTAAAATATTATTAGCCTTTTTAATTAATAGTTAGCTAAAGGCTATAAGGTTTTTTATTAAAAATAAATACTATAAGTAGCTAGTATAGCTATTATTATTAGTATACTAGTAATTAATTACTAGCTTTTCCTAGTAATAGTAAGCTTTATACTTAGCTATAGTAAATAATATTAATAGCTTTTAAAGGGTAAAGGCTTAGCTAGCTTGCCTGGCTACTAGGATAATAATTTAATTATATAGTTTTTACTATTAATTATTTAAAAAAGTAATTAAGATAGTACTAGGGCTAGTTATTATATTACTAATAGTTATATTAAGGAAAAAGAAAAAGATAGTAAAGTATATATAAATAGTATAAAATAACTTAAAGTATATATATTTTATCTTAGCTAGGTTAATACTATATAGCTAAACTATCTATTTATTTAATATATTAAGCTTAGGTAATAGTAAGAAAGATAGGAAAAAGACTTTATAGCTAGGCTATATAGTATCTAAGCTATTAATACTAAGCTAAATACTATTAATATCTTACTATTATAAAATAGTAATAGCTTTATTAGCTAGTAGCTTAGCTTTAGTCTTAGTAAAAAAGAAATTAGCTAGGGGCCTTTTACTTAGTAATAGTACTTAGCTTTTAGGTCTAAGGGCTAGGCTTAGTATTAATATTAATAAGAAGGGTAGTAGTATATTAGTAAGGTAGTAAGCTTACTTCTAAATAAAGTAAGTAAGGAAATTAGTATTTAAGGTTTTAGTATAAAGCAGGTTAGTCTTTATATAATTAGTTAGTCCTTAATAGGTAATATATTAGTAGGTATATAAGTAGCTAGGCTAAAAAGAAATAGTTACTTTATTTTCCTTAATTTCCTTACCTTAGCTTTTAAATATAAAAAAGCTTCTTAAGACTTAGCTATAGTATATAGCTTACTTATTTATTAAGGTTTAGTTACTAGCTTTATATAAGGCTATAAAGGTAAAAAGTATATAGTTTTAGTTATTATAGGTTATTAGTATATAGGAAAAGGTAAATAATATATATAAGCTTTATTACTAAGTCCTAGAGGTTAACTAGTTACTTTAACTAGCGCTAAATACTATATAAAAGTATTTAACTAGCTTTTTTAAGCTTAGAAGATTATTTAGTAAGGCAGTATTAAAGTTACTAGTATTATTAAAAGTACTTAATAGCCTATACTTTAAGGTAAAGGGTAGTAAGTTTAGTAAAGGTAATAAAGCTAGGCTACTAATATTAGTATTTAAAAGGCTTTTTTAGTTAAGGTATACTAAATTATATACTTTATTATAGCTACTATTAATTACAGGGCTCCTATACTTTACTGCTTACTTTTTTTAGGGTTAAGGGGTAGGTAGTAAGGATAAATAGTTAATTAGCCCTTACTTATACTTCTTTTTTATAGCTAGTAAAGTTAACCTTAAGGCTATAAGATTAGTTAGTTTACTATAGTAGGTATTATAAGTAGCTATTTAATTAGTTAGCTATATAGGGCCTAGGCCTATATAAATAGGTATAGGTTATAAAGCTTAGTTATAGTTTTTAAATACTAGCTTAGAGAATATACTAATATAGATAATATTACCTTTAAGGACTGCTTTATTACTATTTCTATTAGCTAGTATATTGCTTTTACTATTTAATTAGGTAGTTACTAGTATAAGGGCAGCCTGCCTATTAATAATACTATTATTTTACTATTATATTTTAAGTCTTTAGGTAATAGGTAATTTATATAGCCTTCCTAGCCCTTAACGTAAACTAGTAATAGGTAATTTATATAGCCTTCCTAGCTTTTAGTATAAACTAGTAATAAGTAATTTATATAGCCTTCCTGGCCCTTAGTATAAACTAGTAATAAGTAATTTATATAGCCTTTTATATTACTTTACTAGACCTTACTACTAGTACTATTAGTATTACTATTACTATTACTATTAACTAGTACTTAGGAATTTATATAGCCTTTTAAGCCCTTACTATTAACTAGTATTTATAATAATAAGGGATTTATAAGGCTTTTTAGGCCCTTAGTATAAACTAGTAATAAGGGATTTATATAGCCTGCCTAGCTATTACTACTAATTACTTTTTAGGGCTATAGCTAGGGGTAAGGAGGCTAGAATTAATTTATAATTACTATTTATAAGGAAAGGTTTTAGTATATTTTACCTAGGCCTATAAGTTTAAAGCTACTAAAAACTATATTATACTTTTAGGCTACTATTACTATTTAAATAGCTATTATTACTTTTTTTATTAGCTTTATTTTTTAATTATCTAGCCTTTATTAAGCTAGACTTAAGGAATAGTTTATTAAGCTATTAAGAAATACTATAGTCTATTTTAAGTAACTAATTACTTAATTAGTTAGTTAGTAGGTAATTAGTTATTAATACTTTACTTATAATCCTATAATTTTAACTACTTATTTATTTATTATTAGTTTTTTTATTTTTTTCCTTTTATTAGCCTTACTATTTTAAGGGATAAGAGGGGGGAAATATAAAGTAAAAAAATAGATTTTTAAAAAATATAAAAGTATTTAGCTTCTTTTTATAAAAACTTAAGCTTTAGCTATACTTAGTATAGCTAGCTTTAATTCTTAGTAATATTTAGTAACTAAGTATATTTTTTTTATTATCTTAAAGTAGTATTTAGGTTACTTAGGGTTTTATATTAGTATTTCTAGGCTTTAGTACTAGGTAATTATATATCTTTATACTTAGCCCTAACCTACTAGTACTAGTAGTAGCTTTTTTCTATTTAGTTTAGCTTAGCCTTTAGTAATTTTTATTATTTACCTTTTTTTTTTTAGCTACTTATAGCTATAAGTATAGTAATAAAGGCTTTCTAGCTAGCTAGGGTATTTTATATCTAGGTAATAAGGTAAAGAATTAAATTAATTAGTAGCTTATAATACTATATAATTAAGTTTATAATAGCCTTTTACCTTTTTCTAGATTTTTAAGCTATAAGTAAGTTTCTAGATAGAATGGATTTAGCTATCTTAGGTAAAATAGTACTTCCTTTTTTATATTCTTAAGCTACTACTATTTAATTAAATAGTAAAGGGGCCTGTTAGCTAGTAAGGCCTGCTATAAAGTGTTATTATACTTTTTTTAAATTTTTTATTAGTTTTATACTAGCTATTATAGTACTTTTATAGCTACTATTAGCTTATACTTAAATCCTAGCTTCTTTTTAGCTTAATAGCTTTCTAGCTATTATATATATTTTAATACTATATTATAAGTAGGCTTTATAGTAAATAAGTTAATAGACTTAGTAATTTTACTTTACTATAGCTTATATTATTTCTTAGCTTATATTATTTTTATTAAATTATATAGTATAGACCTTATCCTTTTAACCTAGCTAGTATTTTTTTTAAAAGCTATACTTACTTATATAATAATTTCCTTTTTTTCTTTACTTAGTAATATAATTATAGTTAGTAAGGGTAATTACTATATTACTAGCTTCTTTTTAAGATACTTATATATATATTATATATATATATCTATTTAAAAATAATAATATTTTATTTTAGCCTTAGCTATAGCTAGTTACTTACTATTAGGTTTTTATTAGAATTTTAAGTTTAATTAATTATTTTTAATTAGCTTAGCTTATACTTATTATAAGCTAGCCTTACTTCTATCCTTACTTTTCTTAGCCTTAGCCTTACTTTATTATTCTTACTAGCTAGCTAGGGCTATTACCTCCTTACTACTTTATATACTTATTACTTTTTCCTTTTTCTTTTTTTTTTTACTTAATTATATTATATTTCTTTTTCTTATTTTATTTTATCTTATTTTATCTTACCTTATCTTATTATAGTTTACTTTTTATTATACTTTATTTATTAGCTTTAATAGTATTTTTTATATTTATTATAAACTATACCTATTTCTATTACTTTATAAATATTATACTTTTTTCGATTTTTTTATTTACTATTTTTCCTTACTTTATAAATATTATACCCTTTTTAATTTTTTTATTAACTATACTATCTTAGTCCTTATACTTACCTTACCTTTTTTAACCCTTTTTAACTTTTTTTCCTTCCTTTTAATTAATTTTTAAATACCCCTTTGCCTTTAAAATCTATCTTTATATTACTATTAATTACCTAACTATTTACTTACTATCTTTTAAAAAAGTATATTTAGATTTAATATCTTTTACCTTTACTATATACTTTTAATTACTTTTTATTACCCTAACCTGCCCTGCCTATAAGACTATATAAGTTTAACCTAACCCTAACTTAGATTAAACTGCCTATATATTATTTTAATATAGCTATATTATATAAATACTAGCTAAGAAAAGTAATTAAAAAAGTAATAAAAGTAAAAGTTTATTATTTTATATTTTAAGTAAGCTTACTTAAAAATAAATATATTATTTTTTTATAGCTATACTATATAAATACTAGCTAGAAAAAGCTAATAAAAAAGTAATAAAAGTAAAAGTTTATTATTTTATACTATATAGTAATATAATTTATAGCCTTTTTTTACTAAGCCCTTTTAGCTTTTAGTTATTTTTTTTTATAGCCTTTTTAAACTATAGCCTAATCTAAGCTAAAGTAATTACTTTAAGCTATAGCTTAAAAAAGCTATATATATTTACTTACTAAATTACCTTTATAACTCTTTCCCTCTTTTTATATATATATAATACTAATTAAGTAGTAACTATACCTTAAGCTATTATAATAAAGGTTAGCTATATATTTATATTAATATAGCCTTTTAATACTAAACCTTAAACTATTATAATTAAAGTTAACTATATATATATAATAGCTTTTTAAAATATTACTATTATTTCTTACTATATAGCTATTAAATATATAATTTTCCTTAAAAGGCTTTAAAAAGTTAGTAAAGTTTTAGTATAATTACCTTAAGGGCTAAAGTAAAAAAAAAATAGTAAAAATAAAAAAAAAAAGCTTAAGTTCTTTACTAAGGGCCAGAGCTATAGCTAGGCTATTTATAATAATATATATATTATTTAAAACCCTTATACCTAGACTATACTATTTAACTAATATATAATATAATTAGCTTATTAACCTCTAAAGACTATTAAAAAAAGGAAAAGTATATAGTATATATTTAAGAAAAAAAAGGTTTTTTATTTTTAATAAATCTTAATATTCTATAAAAGTATTATAAAGAGTTAAGGAAGTTAAAAAAGCTAAGATTTTCTTATAAAGTAATATAATAAACTCTATAAAAGGTACTTTAAATTTAACTTAAGTTTATACTAAGCTACTTAAATCTTAGGATTAGCTAGGCCTAAAGTTTTAAGTTTCTTTTTAATATTATATATCTATAAATACTTATACTTAATATAAATTATCTTAAAGTTTAATAAAGTATATTTTATTTTTAAAGTCCTAGCTATAATTTACTTAAAATTAATTTATAAAATAGCTTAGCTACTTATTAGCTATATTAGGCTAATTAGTAATATAGCCTATACTTACCTAAACTACTAGTAATATAAGTAGTATTATTACTTTTATATTAGTTTAGTACTTAGGGTTAGCTATTAGCTTTTTATTAGCTACTTTAAGCTAGTTAGTAATATAGCCTATACTTACTTAAACTATTAGTAATATACTTTATATTAGTAATTTAATATTATTTATAGCTATAGCCTTTTTTTAGGCCCTTAGTTATCTTTCTTTATAGCTTTTTTAAACTATAGCTTAACTTAAAGTTATATAATTACCTTAAGCTATAGCTTTAAAAGGCTATATATATTTACTTACTAGCTTTAAAGGGTATATAATACTAGTTATAAGGTATAGTACTATACTTTTAGTAATTATAATTAAAGTAAGCTATATATATATACTAATATATCCTTTTAATACTTAACCCTTTATATAATATAATATTTAGTTAAAGCTATAGCTAGGTTTTAGGTAATAATATATATACTATTTACAGGCCTTAAACTAAGATATACTAGTTAATAAGCTAAATTAAAATATAAAGTAATACTAGTAAAAAGAATATAAATAGTTATATAATATATTATTATTAAATATTTAAGTTTATTACTAGTACCTCCTTTAAATAATAACCTAGCTAGGTTATAAGGTAATTTTAGTAGCTTTAGTAATATTACTACTTAACTACTAAAAAGATATATAAGGTTATATTACCTAGCTATAGTAATAATAGTAGCTACTTATAAAAGGCCTTAAATTTCTTAATAAACCTTAATATCTTTTAGAAATACTATAAAAAGCTAAAAAAGTAAAGAGATTTAAGATATTTTTATAGTATAGTAAGATTAACTTTAAATAAAGTACTTTAAACTTAGCTTAAGTTTATACTAAGCTACTTAAATCTTAGGATTAGTTAAAGTAATATACTTATACTAACTATATTTTTATATTACCTTAGCTAGAAAAAAGAGTTAAAATTATTAAAAAGATATATAGTTCTTTTTAATTAGTATTATTATAATAACTATTACTATTTTTTAACTTATTAAATTTACTACTTAGCTTATTAAATAATATTAAAAATAAAAATTTAACTTTAATTATTATTTTTATTAATATTATTATAATAACTATTACTATTTTTTAACTTATTAAATTTACTACCTAGCTTATTAAATAATATTAAGGATAAAAATCTAGCTTTAATTATTATTTTTATTAGTATTATTATAATAACTATTACTATCTTTTAACTTATTAAATTTACTATTTAGTTTATTAAGTAATATTAAAAATAAAGATTTAGCTTTAATTATTATTCTTATTAGTATTATTATAATAATTATTACTATTTTTTAACTTATTAAATTTATTACCTAGCTTATTAAATAATATTAAAAATAAAGGTCCTTTTTACTTACTATTATTACTCTTAACCTTACTAATTTTATTATTATCTTAATTACTATTACTACTTTTCTTTTTACTATTAATATCTATAGGGCTACTAGGCTAATATATAATATATAAAATTAGCTTTTTATAGGATATTAAGTCTTAAGGAAAATATTCTTTTAATTTTAAGTATATATATATTATTTTTATTTAGTTCTTAGCTTTTACTTTTACCTTTAAGCGCTTTACTTTATAGCCCTTTTAAACTATAGCCTAACCTAGGGTAGCTATATTAAGCTATAGCTTTAAAAGGCTATATATATATATTCTTTTTTTATTTATAATTACCTTAATAAGATAATAAGATAAATACCTTTAAAGGCTAAAAAGATATAAAATAGACTTTACTTTAAGGTAATAAAGTTAACTTTATAAAAAGTATTTTATACTTATTTTAGGTTTATATAAAGTTACTTATATTTTTTTATCCTTACTATAAGCACTAAGTCCTAACTTTTAACCCCTGCCCCCTTTACTTAAAGTAAATACTTAAAAGTACTTAAAATAACTATACTTAATAGTAATTATTTAAGTATTAGTAAGGTTTACCTTAGGCTTAATACTTTAAATATAGTTTACCTAGATTAATAATATAACTAGGTTTTTCTTAGGCTATATTAGGCTAATTAGTACTATAGCCTATAGCTATTAAGGCTACTAATAATATAAACTATACTATTACCCTAGCCTTAAGGCTAGTACTTAGAGTTAGTTACTAGCTTTTTATTAGCTAATTAAAGTAAATTAGTACTATAGCCTATAGCTATTAAGGCTACTAGTAGTATAAACTATATTATTACCCTAGCCTTAAGATTAGTACTTAAAGTTAATTACTAGCTTTTTACTAGTTGCCCTAGCTATTACTATTATTACCTATACTACTACTTTAGTATTATTAGTAGCTATCTTTCTTAGCCTTTTTAAAACTATAGCTTAACTTATAGTTATATAGTTACTTTAAACTATAGCTTTAAAAAGGCTATATATAGCTACTTACTATATAATTACTATATACCTAGCTTAGGCCTTTAAGTCTATATACTATTAAGTTTTATTACTATACTATTACTTGCCTTAACCTTAAGTACTTAAGGGGTTAGTAAAGTTAGTATTTTAAGGCTATAAATATATATAAATATCTTATAGCTTTTTTTATATATAGGCCTGCTTAATAATATATTTTATAATTAAAAATATTCTTAGTACTTTATACTATAAAGGCGCCTTAGTTACTTTATTTTATATTATTCCTTACTTATAGTAAGCTACTTTATATAAACCTCTTTACTTTTTTAAAGTTTAGTTTAATTTAAGTAGTATTAAGTATATACCTATATAAAATAATAACTATAGTATAGGCCTTCCTTAACTTAAAGTTAAACTTAAAATATTAATTAAGTAATATAGGTTTATTCTTAGTATATTATATAGTTTATTTTAATATTTTATAAAATAGCCTTTTTTAATAAGTTATATATTTAGTATATTAGGCTATAAGTCCTTTACTTTATTAACTTCCTTTTACTTATTAGCTTATTAATAGTTTTATTAATATAGTTAGTATAAAGGGTTATTTTATATATTAATCTTTACCTTTACCTTTACCTTTACCTTTACCTTTACCTTTACCTTAGCCTAGGTTTAAAACTAAATACTTTTACTTAGTAACTTTTTAAATTATAGCCTAGGCTTAGGCTACTAACCTTAGGCTTTAGCTTTAAAAGGCTATTACTAGTATAATATAAGTACTTGCCTAGGTACCTATCTATATACCTAGTAGCCTACTTACTAATCTTTCCTTTTTATTTTCTCCTTTACCCTTTTAGCTTATTTTATAACTAGCTAAGCTTATAGCTATAGTTTAAAATAGCTAGCTATATGCCCTAATAGTATATATACTAAGACTACTATAACCTTTTTTAAAAAAGCTATTAAGCTACTTATTATAGCAGTGCTTATAGTAAGATTATAAGGAGGTTATACTATACTAAGTAAAGTAGCTATAAAAGCTTAGGGTTTAATCCCTTTATAGTTATTACCTTAATAGGCTATATAAAGGCTTTTTTACTTTTTACTATATTTATAAAAAGTTTACTTTAATTTAACTAGGCTATATTATAGCCTTACTTAGGGTAAAATAGCACTTTTTAATTAGCTTATATAAAAGTAATAATTTAGCTACTAGTAATATAGTATAGCCTTACTTACCCTAGCTAATAAGGCTATTACTTTATTTAGTAATTTATACTATATTACTATTAAATTAATAATTAAGCTTTACTTAAAGTTAAATAGTATTTTTTAATTAGCTTATATTAAAGTAATAGTTTAGCTATTAGTAATATAATATAGCTTTACTTATATTAATTAATAAAACTATTACTTTTTTTAATAAGTTATATTATATTATTATTAAATTAGTAATTAGTTTTATTATAATTTAAGCTTATTAAAGTAAAAAAAAAATATAAAAAAAACTTAAGTAAAACTTATAAATATAATAAATAAATTTTAAATTATTATTAAAAATAACTTATTTAAAAAAAAAAAAGTTATTTTTATAGCTTAAAATATATTATTTATAAATTTAAATAAAAAATATTATTATTTATATTATATAAATAATAAGTACTTACTTTATAAATAAAAGTTTATAAAATATAATTTAATTTTTTTTATACTTTTTAATAAAAAAATAAAATAAATAAAAATTTTACTATTTAAAAAATAATATATAATTATTTATAAAAAAATTATAAAGTTAAAGTAAAAAAAAATTAAAAATTAATTAATAAAAAAAAAATAAAGCTTAAAAAAAATAATTAAAATATAAAAAATATAAAAAATATAAAAAATAATTAAAATAATATTTTAAATAGTTTTTAAGTTAATATAATACTTAAAATTTTTAAAAACTTTTATATTAATATATTTTTTAATTTAAATATATAATATAAAAAAAAACCTTTATATATTTTTTTTACTTTTAAGGCTTTTATATATTTATTATTAAAAAGTATAATTTAAAACTTTAAAGTATTTATATATTTTATTAATAATAAAAAGTACTTTAATTTAAATACTTTTAAAAAAGTAAATTAAATTATTAAATTAATTATTATATTTAATAAAATTATTAATAAAAAAAAGTATATTTTTAAAAAATTACTTAATAAAAAAAACTTAATAATTAATAATATATATATTATTAAAAGATTTTATATTAATATTATTTTATTTACTTATATATATAATTTTAAACTTTAAATATATAAATAAAACTATACTATATATTATAAATTAATTATAAAAAAACTATTATTTATAAGCTTTAATTTATAAATAATTTTATTTTTTTTAAATATAAATAATTTAATAACTATTTTAAAGCTTTATTAATACTATTATATAATATAATATTAATAAGCTAAGTAAAAATTATAATAAGTATTTTTAATTAAAAAAAAATACTTTTTTTTAAAATCTTTAAAAAATTAACTTAAATTAAAAAAAAATATAACTATAATATAATATTTAAAGCTTAAATATTTATTAAAAAAAGTACTTAAAAAAAGTATATTATATATATAAAATATTAAAATTAAAAGTATTTTAAAAATAAAATATAAAATTTATATTAAAATATATATTACTTAAGTTATTTTTTAAAAAAAATTTAAAAAAAATACTTTAAGATTATTTTAATATATTTACTAAGATTTTTAAAATTACTTAAAAAAATATAATAAATTAAAATAACTACTTATTATAAAAAATAAATATAGTAAATAAGTATTTACTTAAGTATTATAAATAAAGTAATATAATATAATATTTAATACTTTATTTTACTTTAAAAAATAAATATATTATTAATTTAAAGTAATAATATATATTTTTTACTAAAATAATAAATATATAGTAATTATAATTAAAAGGCTAAGTTAATTTTAATAATAAGTAAGCTTTTAAAGTATAAAGCTAAAGCTTATATTATTAAATATATATAAAGCTAATAAAGCTATTAAATAAATTAATAAGTAAATTATTATAAAATTAATTTTAATACTTTATAAAGCTAATTTACTTAAGGAATTATAGCTTAAAAGTATTAAAATAATAACTTACTTACTTAATATTAACTTAATATATAAATTAAATTAAAAATTACTAATTAAAGTACTTAAAAAATAATTTAAATATTATATATTATTACTAATAAAAAAGAAAATAATAAATTTTAAATTAACTTAAAGTTTACTACTTATATATAAATATTATATATATTTCCTTATAAAAAAAAAAAAAAAAAAATTAAGTTAAAAGTATATATTAAGTACTTAATTAGTTATATTATAAATTATATTTACTATATTTAAATTATTTACTTTAAAAAAGTAATAATAATATATAATATATAATTTAATAAGTTATTATTTTATAATAAGTATATAAAGCCTTAATTAAAAAAGCTTATTATTAAGCTTAAAAACTAAGTAATTTATTTAAATTAGTTATACTTTAATAAAATTAAAATAAAAAAAGCTTTTTAAGTAAATATATTAGCTAAATAACTAATTAGTTTAAGCTTAAAAGTAAGTATAATATTTATAAGTATTTTATAATAAATAAAAAGTATAAAAAAAACTTAAAATATAATAAAAAAACTAATTAAATTTAAACTAACTAAACTTAAAATACTAAAAGTAACTTTAAAACTAAAAGTATATATAAAAGGTAATAGTATAATTTAAATTTTAATAAATTTTAATATAATAATATAAAAAAAAAAAAAATTTTAAGTTAAAAAAACTTAAGTAAGGATATAAAAGTATAAAAGCTTTTTTAAAAAAAAAAAAGTTTTATTAATAAAAAGTATTAATACTTAAAAAAAAAAAGCTTATTTAAAAGTAATAAAGCTAGGAAATATAATTACTAAAATCTAAATAGCTTATTTAAAAGTAATAAAGCTAAAAAATATAATTATTAAAATTTAAATAGCTTATTTAAAAGTAATAAAGTATAAAAATAAATATTATAAAGCTAGTAAAATAGCTAAGTATATACTATAAATAAGTATATTATAATACTTAGTAACTTTAAGTAATTTAATATTAGCTATAAAATATTAAATAAAATTAAAATAAAAGTAAAATACTAAAAAAAGTATAAAATAAATAAGTAAATAGTATTACTTTTTATTAAAATATAGCTTTAAATATAAAATAAAATACTTAATAATACTTTACTAGCCTTAAAAATATTACTTAAAATATAAAATTAAATTATAATAAAAACTTAAGCTTTATAAAAACTAAAAATATATACTTTAATATAACTTAAAATAAAAATAAAAACTTTACCTAGGCTAGGGATATATATTATAATATTAGTAAAAATACTACTAAATACTTAAATAAGTACTAAGATATAATTAGTAATATAACTAAATAGTATAATAACTTAAAAAGTACTAGTAAAAAGGAGCTAAAAATACCTTAAAGGAAAATAATAACTTTTAAAGGAATTATTAAAATATAATACTTAATAATAAAAAATTAAGTAAAAAGTAAAAAGTATAAAATAAAATTTTAAAATATAAATAAAAATATAAAAATATAAATAAAATAATAAAGTAACTTTTTTTATAACTAATTATTATAGTAAAAAGCTTATATATTTTAAAAGTATTTTTATAGCTTTTATTACTTTTTTTAATATAATTAAAAAGGTAAAAAAAGCTTAAAAAAAAATATAATTAAAGTAAACCTTAAATTTAGTCCTTTATAACTAAAGTAAATATATAATACTTTTAAGCTTACTAAGATATATTAAAATATACTTTTTTTACTTTTAAAAAACTAAAAAAAGCTAAAGATATATATATTTAAAAAGCTTTTTCTTATAATAGTATATATTAAAGTAAAGAAGCTTATAAATAAAAAGACTTAAAAAGTAATATTAAAAAAAAATACTAAAACTAAGCTAATACTTTTAAAATAAGTATTTATATATAAATTTAATTAAAGTAATTAATTAAATAAGTATAAAGCTTAACTATATATATAAAAAAATCTTTAATTAAAAAATATAATTTAAAGTATATATATAGTAACTTTTATAATATACTTTTTTTATATTATAATTACTTTTATAGTAAAATATAATCTTAAAATATATTAGCTAAATATAATAAATATATTTATAAATATAATATATAATAAAAATAATTTTTTAATTATATATTACTTTTTAAAAAAGTTTAAGTAAGCTAAAAAGCTTATTAAATTAAAAAAAGTACTATATAAACTAAAAAACTTACTTATTTTATAATTTAAAGAATTTTTAAGTATATTTAAAAGCCTTAAACTAAAACTTAATAAAAAAAAAATACTTATTTTATATAAAAATATAAAATATATTAGTAATATTTTTTATAAATAATATTTTTATTTTTTATTATTAAATAAAAAAAAAAGCTATAAATAAAATTATTAAAATATTAAAGAAAACTTATAAGCTTTAAAATAAAAAAAAAGTAAAGTAATTTTTAAAAATTAAAATTATTAAAAATAAACTTAATAAAAAGATTTACTTATATTATAACTTTTACTTAAAGAAATATATAATTAAATATAAACTAATATAATATAACTAGTTTTTAATTATTTTAATTTTTATTACTAAGCTTTTTTAAAAAAAAAACTAAATACCTTTAAATTATATTAAGTTATATTAAAAAAAAGTTAAATTATTACTATATACTATAATAATAATATACTTAAATATTACTTTTACTATATCCTAGCTTTTTAAATACCTTATAAACCTAAGTATAAAGTATTATAAAGCTATAAACTAAGCTTTATATTACTTATATATTACTTATAATTTTTTAATTACTTTTAAAGGTAATTATAATAAAACTTAAGTACTTTATATAGTATTAAATATATCTTTTATAAATAATAAGAAAATAAGAAAATTATTATAAAAATATTTTATTACTTTTTTTAATAAAGTAATAATATAAAAAGTAATATACTAAAGTATAGTTTTAACTTTTATAATAAAAGTAAAATTAATTATATTAAAGTATATTATTATTAAAGTAATAGGTTTATAGTATTTTCTTAATAAGTTATACTTTTACTTAATAAAGCTATATACTATTTACTATAATAATTAATAAACTATTTAATTAATTATTAAGCTAAGTACTAAAATAAATACTTATTTATATTATATAAATATTTAAAGTATATAGTTATAATAAAAAAAAAGTAAAGAAAGCTTTTAAGTTACTTACTTACTTATAAAAAAAATATCTATAAATAGATTAACTAAAGCTTTATTATAATAATAATTTAAATACTTTAAAGTATTACTTAATTTATTATAATTAAAGTAATTATAAGTTTTATAATAATAAAATTTAATTATTTAATAAGTTAATAATTAAGGTAATAAGCTTAAGGTATTTTTTATAGTAAAAATACTTTTATTAAAGTAAAGTAAATAAAACTAAAAAGCTTAAATAATAATAATATTATTTTTATTATCTTTACCCTTAACTTTATTATTAACTTTATAATTAATATTACTAAGTATCTTTAAGCTATTAAAAATTATACTTAAAGTAATATAATTTATTATACTAAAAATATTTTTATTAATAAAAGAAAATATACTTAAATTATTAGTAAAGATATTAAATATTTATAATAAAAAAATCTTATAATTACTTATAGTAAAGATAAAAGGGTTATTTTTAAAAAGCTTAAGTATTATAAATATATAATAATAAATATAAATAATTACTTATATAAATAATTAATTTAAAATATATAAATAAAATAATAAAAAATAACTTATTAAGTAATTTATATTAATAATAGTATTATAAAGTATAATAGCTAAAGGAAAAAAAATATAAAGATTAAGGTAATTAGCTAAGTACTTAAGTATAAGTAAAAAAGTACTTATAGGCTAGTATAATTATTATAAAAACTATAAAAGTAATAATAATACCTTTTTAAGTATAGTTTACTTAATATAGTATAATAAACTAAAGGACTTTTACTAAAAAGACTACTTTTAAAGTACTATATATAAAAAATAGTATATTTTTTACCTTTAAGGAACTTAAAAACTTTCTTTAAAGTACTAAAAGGCTTTATAAAAGTAAATTAAGTAAAGGTAGTTTTTTTCTTAAAAAAAGAAGTTTTAAGTATAGTATTATTATTAAAAAAAGGCTTAAGTTTACTATTATAAAATATTATAATACTAGTAAAGCTTAAAACCTTAATATAAGTATTATTAAGCTTAAAAATTATATTAAAAAACTAATTATAAAAATTAAAATTAGCTATAAAATTAAAATTAATAAGCTTAAACTTAAAATTAAATTTAAGCTATATACTAATAATTAGTATAAATAAATAAATAAAGTAATATAAAAATACTTATAATAATACTAAGAAAAAAATTATAAAAGCTTATTTTATAAAAAATAAAATAAAAGCTTAAAAGCTTATATAAATATAAAGTATTAAAAAAGTAACTATAGTAAAAATAATAAAAGTCCTTAAAATAAAAAAAATAAAAAAGCTTAGTAAAAAGATTAATAAAAGGCTTATAAAGTAAAGATTAAATACTTAAAAAAAAAGGATAGCTTAGTAAAGCTAAGTAAGTATATACTAAAAGCTTAAAATAAAAATAAAAAAGCTAGGCTTAAAAAGTAGTATTATACTTATAAGTATATATAAAAGGGTTATTAAAATTAAAGGGATAAATTAAAAAAATTATTAAATTAAAAAAAAAATAAAAAATATAATATTAAAAAGAAAAAAACTTAAAGGCAAGGGGCAATTAAAATAATTATATATTAAAAAAAAGATTATAAAGCTTAAAAAAAAAAAAAAAAAAAAAATTATAAAAAAATAAAAAAAAGGCTTTTATAGCTTAAAAATAAAAACTTAAAAGGTATATAGTACTTTTTTATTATAAATTACTATACTTATTATATTTATATTTATAATATTAAAAAAGGTATACTTAAAGTAATAATAATATAATACTATTAAGATTTTTTATTATTTAACTAATTACTTTTTATTTATAATATATAAAAGGTAAAATTAAAGCTATTTAAAGTATATTTAACTATATTAAATAATATATAATTAAATAAAAAGTATATTAAGCTATAAATAGTATATTTTTTTTTAATTAATTAAATTAAACTTACTATATAAATTACATAGCTTAATAAGGTTAATTTAATTATTACTTTAAATTAAAAAAAATAAAGCTTTTTTAATTAATACTAAATTACTTATTATAATTAATTTATATTTTATATAATATTACTATTAATACTTTAATTTATAGCTTATTAAGTAAATTATAATTATTATATTTATATAAAAATAAAGTAAGTAATTTTTAATTATATTAATATAATATAATACTTATAGCTTTATAATACTTAATATTATTTAATTTATTATTAAAAATTAAAAGTATTTTATTTATTAAAAATTATAAATAATTAAATTTACTTTATATTTTTATTAATATATTTTATTTTTTAATATATTAAATTATTATAATACTTATAGTATATATAATTAAAATTTATTTTTATTAATATTTAATATTATTAGTATATTATATTAAACTTTTAATAAAACTTTAATTTACTATTTACTAAATAATTAAAAACTTATACTTATTTTAAGTAAAATAAAGTAATTATAACTTAATATATATCTTAATATATAACTATAGCTTTTTAGCTTTTTAAAATTTATATTAATTACTTAATAGCCCTTACTAATTAATTATATATAAGCTTAAGTTTTATACTTTATATAGCTTTATAAGCTACCTTTTAATTAAGTTACTTATTAATAAAGTATATTAATTATTTATATTAAATAAGTTTATTTAATAGTTTATTATATAATACTATTTATAGGCTTTATAAACTAGTTTATTTTAAGGTAAGATATATTATTAATAAGTAAGTAAAATAAAAAACTTTTTTATTTTTTTTAAGTAAAGTAACTTAAATTACTTAGTTAATTATATAATTATTTAATAATATATATTTATTACTTAAAGTAATATTACTTTTTTTATTTATTTATTTATTATTATTATTAAATATTCTAAGGCTTTTTATTTAAAAAAAATATAATATTTTATTTAAGTATAATTAAATTAAAAAGATAATAAAACTATATTTTATAAATATTTTATTACTTTTATTTAAAAGTATTACCTTTATTTAAAAGTATTACCTTTATTTAAAAGTATTACTTTTAGTTTAAAAGCAGTATTAGTAAAATAGCTATATTCTTTACTTATTTACTTAACTTAAGTTAAATTTTATATTTACTTAAGCTTATATTACTTAAAAATAAGTAATTAAAGTCTATCTATAGTTAACACTAGTGCTAACCTAGCTTCTCTTAGTAAGGATAACTACTTATATTATTACTACTTAGGGATAAGCTAGGCTTTATATAGCTTTAAGTACAGCCCTTTTTAGGCAATTTACCTATTTAACTAACTGCTTTAACCTCTATAAAGATCTTAACTTATACTTTACTTATAATACTAAAAGTAAACCTTACTTTCCTATATTACTAATCTTTTTATACTTTATTAGGATTTATTAAAGGTATAACTAGTACTAGTTAAGATAATAATTAATAACTAGTATTATATTTTATTAATTATTAATATATAATATAAAATTAAAGTTATATTAATATATAATTAATTATTTTCTTATAATATTAATACTTTTAATAAGTACTTTATTTTAAGCCCTTCGCTTTGCCTTATATTTAGTATTTAATAGTAATAATTTAAAGGGTAAATAATTAATATAAATAAAGCAGTTAGAAAGCATGGGTGAGATCCGTCTTGCTTGGCTTACTCTGGTATGTGTGCGTTGTTCTAGGCTGCATCGTGCCAAGCTTCCGTCTAGTATTCCGTCTGTACGTTGTTAGCTACTTGTTAGCGATTGCAGGAGTACGGGCTAAGCGATAATTCCGGCCTGTGCCAGCCAAGTTAAGCACCAAGCCCGGGCAACGATTCCTTTACTTCCGTACAGTTCACACTTTGTTCAATCAGCTGCCCACAAATAAAAGGGTGACTGAAAGGTACTAACATACATCTCGATCCTCAATCTAAACTTTACAGCATCTCAACTCTCGTACACTTTCTTATTCACAGACACATACACAATCATGGCTCCTGCTAGAGGAAAAGTTGCTTTTGTTACTGGTGCCAACGGTATTACTGGCAATGCAATTATCGAGCACCTCATCCGCAAGCCAGAGTCTGAATGGTGAGTCACTTAATCACATAGTGTCTTGAAAAGTCATGCCTGACTCGGATGCACAGGTCCAAGATCATCATTACTTCACGACGAGTTCCTAAGCAAAACTTATGGCAAGACCACCGCGTCAGATTCATTGCTCTCGACTTTCTGAACCCTGTGGAGGAGTTAATCCAGCGCATGGCACTTCTGTGCCACGACGTCACTCACGCATTTTTCACATCCTACGTTCACACAGCAGACTTTGCCAAGCTGCGCGATAGCAACATTCCTTTATTCCACAACTTTCTCGTCGCCATAGACATTGTTGCAGCAAGCACACTGCAGCGGGTCTGTCTCCAAACCGGCGGAAAGGTCAGCAAAGGTCACTCAACTATGTCTCATTGCGTGCTAACGGTATTGACTAGTATTATGGTCCACACCTTGGACCTACCGAAGTCCCTCTTCATGAAGAAATGGGCCGGTACGAGGACAAAGGCGAGAACTTCTACTACCCACAGGAAGATTTTCTCTCCACTCTGGCAGCTAAGCGCTCCTGGAATTGGAATGTTATCCGCCCAAATGCCATCATCGGCTACACACCTGCAGGTATGACTATAATCTCAGCGACCATCAAAGTACCGAGCTAACGCGGACTGTAGGAAATGGCATGTCCATGGCGCTCACACTGGCGATCTACATGTTGGTCTGCCGCGAGATGGGAGTACCTCCTATGTTCCCGGGGAACAAGTTCTTCTTCGACCAATGCGTCGATGATTCCTCCTACGCTCCCAGCATCGCTGATCTGAGCGTCTGGGCTGTCACTGATGAGCACACCGAGAACGAGGCATTCAACCACCAGAACGGCGATGTCTTTGTCTGGAAACAGCTGTGGGGCAAGCTTGGACAATACTTTGGCATTGAAGTAAGCCAATCTCTGCGTGCCCTCAGTTCTATCACTAACCATCTTCAGGTTCCTGAGTTCACCGAGTGGGTAGCCGAGGGAGATCAACAGCGCATGGCCAACAACTTCCTCATGACTGACTGGCACAAGGACAAGAAGCAAGTATGGGAAAGAGTAGTAGCCAAGTACGGCGGCCAACTCGAAGCTTTTGAGTGGGGTACCTGGGACTTCTTCGACTGGGCCGTTGGAAAGGCCTGGTTGACTATCGGCAGCGTAGGCAAAGCACGCAAGTTTGGCTGGAAGCGCTACGACGATACATACGACACGTATGTTGAGACGTTCCGCGCCTTTGAGAACGCAGGTGTTTTGCCGTATGCCGATGTCTTGCGAGCTGAGAAAAACAAGAGTCAGTCTACGCAGGCCAGTCTTGCTCCGCATCCTTATGATGCTGTTACTCTGATGAAGGTAAAGGTTAAGAAGGAACCGAATGGTGTGGCTACTAATGGCGATAATCAAGAGGGGCTAAAGAATGTCATCCATCACGGGCATGTCGACAATGGGGATCTGGCTGTGAAGGCATGAGGCAGCGATGGGGGAGACTTGTTTTCATACGCAACTCTTATTAGTGGTGTTTTAGTATGAGCTGAGACGTGTTTTAATCGCATTAATTTCTTTATTCTTTAACTATCAAACATCAGTGTTTCTTGTATAACTACAATTACCAAGCTACTGTTTCCTCCACCTCAATACAATTAGTCTGTGGACTTGACTTAACCGCTCTTATTACAATTATCCTTCTTCTCCGCGGTCCTTGGTCAACATCCATCAGTGGAATGTTTGACTCTTTCGCAATGTAACATTTCTGACAATTAATCGAACTCCTTACGATAAACACGTAACACTTTACATGGCATCGGTATTTCCATCGCGAACCTATTTTCAAGCCGGAATTACTATTCCGTATAGACGTTGACGTACAATTGTACCCAATAGATCCCATGTACTGTTGGCTCACATGTGACCTTAGTGCGCCAGTCCTCCGTGGTCTGGCCTCGCAGGCGCTTCGCCTTAAGCAAGACAAGAAGTCCCGACATCCTAGTTCCTTTTCAATCGATCTTTAATCATCAGTCTTAGATAAGCGGCTTGATGACATTTTCTCAAGTCATATGTTAACTGCGTGCTGCAAAGTCGAGTGCAAATAGCTACAATGTAAAGGGAACGACATCCGCGTGCGTTCTATCGATTCAGAGACCTCTTCAGGTACTACAGATGCGATGGCGCACACTGGAGATTAGTTCTGAGCTTGGCGTTCTAGACTGGCTGTGTCGCCGGAAATCAAGGAGCACCCAAGAACAGCCTAGTGAAGCTGGCGTTTGGTTACCCCATCACACGACGGGAAGCCACTTTTCCCCATAGGGCCCCGGATTTCGCAATTTCGGAACTTCCAGCCTGTGTCCGTTCTCGACTACCATAGTTCCAGCAACGTAAATCTTATTTGTACAGACAATTGACGGCCTCAATGTCAGATCTGCAGCACTCGGCCAGCAAAGCTCGAGGTCTAACATCACCAACCACACACGACTTGACTTCAAAGCCATCATGGAGAAGCCAGAGGTTGAGCACCTTTCCAATGACGAGAAGTCAGACGGTTCTCGCGTAGTTAACAAGTTCCCGCCAGAAGCTAGAGCTGAAGCTGGAGTTCTTCTCCAGGTCGAACGCGCCGAAGGGACCTCTCTTCGTCTTGCTAACGATGGACATGTAAGTCTTGTATATCACGGAATACCATAACTACTGACAGTTCCATTCACCCTAGACCGTGCTTTTGCCCCAGCCGACAGACGATCCTAATGACCCCTTGAACTGGTCGTCACGAAAGAAACACCTCATTCTCCTGGTTGTAGCCTGGGCGGCTCTTACTTCGGACTTTACCTCTGCAGCTGGTAGCGCCCCAGTCATTCTTCAGGCTGCCGAATGGCATAAGTCTCCAAACTCGGTCAATCATAATAACAGCATCAATGTTCTCATGATGTAAGCATTCTTTACCTTGCTTATTACCATGACTGTTACTAATTTGGTCTCAGGGCCATTGGCGGTGTGATCTGGGTTCCCATGACCTCCGTGATTGGACGGGCACCGACCTTGTTCTGGTCCACCTTCCTCGGTCTTATCTTCTCGATCCTTTCATCCGTTTCCACCAACTTCGAAATGTTCATGGGCGTCCGAGCCATTCAGGGACTGTTCCTTACATCTGGTCAGACGATCGCGATCGCGTTCATCAAAGATATCTTCTTCTTCCACGAGCGAGCGCGAAAGATCGGCCTCTGGGCTCTCATGTATATCACATCCCCGTACTGGGGCCCATTGCTCGCCAATTTTGTCATTGGAGAGACCCATCAATGGCAGGATGCATTTTGGCTTGGAGTTGGGGTCAATGGCATTAGCTTGCTTCTCATCTTGGCTTTTCTAGATGAGACCTGGTACAATCGTGATTTGCCTTCGTCCGCTCAGCCGGCTCGTGGTCAGGGCTTTTTCTCTCGGCTCATTCGGCTTACTGGCCTATGGCAGATGAAACATCATTCAGGATACTTTGAGTCCGTTTTTGATGCCTACAAGAGAGTCCTCCTCATCTTGTCCAAGCCAGTTATTCTCCTGGTTCTCTTTGCTTAGTAAGTTTGCTCTGCACCTTCTGTCCTTCGTGTCATAGTCAAAGAGCTGACAGAATCTCGCCAGCTTCATGTGTTTTGCATGGGCAATTGGTGTCAATATTTCGACCGCCATTCTTTTTGGTCTTCCACAAGCGATGGGAGGCTATGGTTACAACTTTACTCAGCTGGGATACCTTCACTTTGCGCCAATCGTTGGCGTGTTCTTGGGGGAAATCTTCGGTCATTTCTTCAACGATCACCTCACTCGACGCTACGTCCGAAAGCACAACGGTGTTTTTGAGCCCGAGGCTCGTCTTACGACCATCTACATCTCAGCTATCCCCATGATTGCCGGCCTTGTCTTGATGGGACAAGCTTTGCATAAGCATCTTTCAGTTGCGGCAATCGTTGTAGGATGGGTTATGCATGCTTTTGGAATCATGCTCGCGTCTGTAGCCGTGGCTTCATACCTCTTAGATGCGTATCCTTCTGCCCCTGCAGAAGTTTGTGGTCTGACCAACGTGTTCCGAGCTTTGAGTGGTTTTAGTGTCGGGTACTACCAGCAACCGTGGGGAGCCAAGGTTGGTTATGATGTAAGCTTTGGAACTCAAGCTTGTATTGTAGCGGCAAGTATGATTCTCATCGCGATTGTTCATCGCTTTGGCCACCAGCTTCGTTTGAAGTTTGGCCAGATCAGGTGAAAAGGAGAGGGCTCATTGCAATAGTCTTGGAGTTCAGTTTCTGTATCGGTTACTAGTCTTACTAGAGAAGCTCGCTAAGATTAAGGTTGATAACACTCCGAGTTATCCGAACAAGATTTATCTGCCGAAGGATGATCCCTATACTAAAGTAAAAGATGTAACGTGTTCTCTTCAATGAGTAGGGATTAAGCCTGTAAACCTTAATTAACGTTTACTAGTAACAGAAAGCCAGGGGTTTGAGACTCAGTAAATCTGGATTAATAATGCTCTTTAATTAAACTCTGTATAATTAAAACCGTATTTATACGGAGTAAGTATCTTAAAATGCAATTAATATATATTATATACTAAGATCTCGCTACTCTCCGGCAAGGTCTCTTCTTTTTATCATTCTCTACTGTATACACTCTTTTTATTTTTTTTATTCACTCTTTCAAAGTTCTCCACCATGAAGTCACTCTTTTTATCCCTCATGGCGTTGACTACCACGGTAGCGAGCCCCGTTTCCCAAATCACTCCACTCATTAAACCCGGCTTTGCTCCAACATTCATTGAAACATTTGCCGGCTATCCAGGATCACTGCCCTCATCTAGGAACTGGATCTTCGACCTTGGAACTTCGTACCCAGGCGGAGCAGAGCGATGGGGAAACAACGAGTTCGAAACCTATACCGACGATCCTTCCAACGTATATATAACAAAAGACCAAAATTTGGCTATTACCCCACGATTGAATAAGGGCAATTGGACATCGGCAAGGATTGAGACTCAGCGAAGCGATTTCGTTGCTGAAGAAGGAGGAAAATTGCTTGTTGAGGCGCGCCTGAAGCTTGGTGGAGCGCCGGCCTCAAAGATGCAAGGCATCTGGCCCGCCTTTTGGGCTCTGGGCAGCGAGTTCAGAGGCAACTACACGAACTGGCCGATGGCTTCAGAGTGGGATATTCTCGAGGTGATCAATGGTGTATCAACGGTTTATTCCACAATTCACTGCGGCTTTGCTCCTGGAGGACCATGCAACGAGTATAACGGGATTGGAAGTGGAGGCAGGGACTTTTCCAGGGGCGAGTTCCATACACTAGGGTTCATGGTTGACAGGAGCATGTGCGGCAAAGGAAAGAATGCTACTTGGCGAGACGAGTCGCTGAACTGGTTCCTAGATGGAAAGAAAATCTTTAATGTCACTGGTGCGACTGTTGGAGATAAGCCAAGCTGGGTGCAGCTGGCGCATAAGGAGCATTTCCTGCTGCTTAACGTGGCCGTTGGTGGAAACTGGCCTGGTGCACCAAACAATGCTACAATTGATGGGCCCTCGGTCAACATGGAAGTGGATTATGTTGGTGTTTGGAACTCATTGTAAGATATTCATCTTACCAATTATGGCCTGTATTTTATTTCTATTATGTATTTTCTATTGTTATATTTTAAGGAAGCTACTTTTTACCTTATAAAATTCTCAAGCAAGAGTTTCTAAAATTAAGCTCTGTATAAAAAATGCCAAAGGAGTTAATTTACCTCATTGCTGAGCTGGCACTTCTGGATTCTGGACCGAGCCTGGCAGTACGTTGAGCCGTCCCGCTTCTTTTCCGTTGCTGTGGGGGGGGGGGGGGGGGGGGTTGGGGGGGTTTTTGAACAACGCGTTGTTGACCGGCTCCACCCAAAACGCCCTTTTGGTGCCGCGTCTCAAAAGGGGGGTGGGGACCTCCCCCTTTCGCCTACTCTCCCTTCCCCTGAGATGGGACTGCGGAACGGAAAAGAT